>WBMV01000778.1:497110-551272 GCA_013396655.1 Campylorhamphus procurvoides
GTCCGCCGCACCGCCCCCGCGGGAGGGAGGAGGGAGGGAGAAGGGAGAAGGGAGAAGGGAGAAGGGAGAAGGGAGAAGGGAGAAGGGAAAAGGGAGAAGGGAGGCAGCCCCGGGCCCGCCGCGCTGCCCCGGGCCAGGCGCAGGTGCGGGCGGGGCCGCCCCGGGCACAGCGCGGCCCGAGGGACATCCCGGCCCAGCCGGACCGGAGCGCCGGCCTGGGGAGCAGGGAAGGAAGGAAGGATAGGAAGGAAGGATGCCCCGCTTCCCGAAACCATCCCTCTCCCCGGGGGAGGCACCCCAGGCCTCTCCGGGTCCGCGGGAGTGCGTTCGTACCAGTCTCTCCCAACAACACTCTTTTTTTTTTTTTTTAATATTTTTAGTTCTAATATCCGTGTTTGGAGTCACTAGAGATTTTCCGCGTGGAAATCTGCATGTCTCTCTCTTCTGTGTAATCTTGTATCTGCGTTGCTGCTTTGTAGGGATCTCTGTGATGTGCACACAAGCTGCATATGCTGTAGTTTTAAACATAGAACACTTTGTCTTTTATATTTCCTGTAAGCATAAAAATAAGCTTAATCAAATTCTTTTCTCCGTACTTTGGTGGTTTAAAAAAAAAAGAAAAGCATCTATGCTCAACGTGTTGGATGCCAAATGCCAGCAAAGGGAAGGGAAGGAAGCACACAACCCACAGAAACAGGCAAATCCATGTTTTTATTGGAAAAGGGACACATGCTGCCCAATGCCTGGAGGAAGCAGGGTGCAAGCACTAACAGGGCAATTTCATTTTCTCGCTTCCCAACCTCCTAAACAAATGAAAATACATTATTGCAGTGGGCTAAAACATTTCTAAACTGAGCCATCATCATTAATATTAGAATGCTTTTAGCTGAATATGGCCTCACTCTGGAACAGGCAGGCTCCGTACATTTTTGTTGCTAATATATCATGGATTAACACTGAAACCTCAAGTCCTGTACATCATGGTGGACTGTGAAGGGTCAGAAGTTCAGAACAGTTTAAATCTGAATTATTTAGCACGTGCACACACGACACACTCTTCTGAATTTCCGNNCCCCCCCCCCCTTAGTTTTCTCCCTTTCGAACACGAGAGCCCCGCTCGGTGTTATTTGCCCTGGTGCGGTGTTATTTGCCCAGCATATATAGTTGACCCAGAATCCACCAAAGCCAGTGAGAAGAAGTCTCAATGGGACTGTTGACCTAACAAGTAGCATGTCAGTCTCCCGATGGCATTTGAATGTTCTCGCAGCAAATGCTCCGAGACAGGAGAGAGCATAAAGCAGAGATTCTTTGGAATCCTTAATTAGACACAGTGATTTTGGAGTACTGGCTTCTGCCACTATCCTCCAGTGCCTAGTACTTTGTTTTGTGACCTTGAGGTTAAGGATACCAACCAGCCCTGTTTATTTTTAATAAAATCTTACAGTTATATGAGACAGTTCTAGGTTTTATTTATTTTTAGCATAAGTGCTTCCATCTTATCTCCCTCACAGTTTTATAGTAAGGATTTAGCTAATATTTGGACAGCACTTTTAAGCTGTGGAGCTCTGTATGTCTATGATACTGACCATTTTCTGCATTTTTCATTTTAGGAAGGTGCTTTCGTACTCTTTCACTTCAGGAAGATAGAGTTGAAATCTTGACCTTAGTTTTCCCTTCGAATTTTACCAAATACCTGATTTACAAATGCTGGCATAGGGTCAGATTCTACCTTCAGTTACAGGTAGTGAATTTCAAAGAATTTCTTGATCCTCAGTGACTTTATTCTAGATCTAAACCAGTTCAACTCAGAATTAATGTCACAATTTCATATTCATGAAGAATAAGCATTTGATTACATTGAATATAGCATTCTACATTAATTTCCTTGCTCCAATTTTATTTTAGTAACTTTAGTAATTTAAGAAGAAATCGCTTCTTTTTATTGTTACTATTTTAATTCCTTTTTCTCTCTGCTTTGATTCTGAGAAAAAAGGGGCTGAAAAGTATTTTGGGAGCATCCTGTCCATGGTGCAATGAACTAACAGTCAATGAGTTTTTTTTAAAATTAATACCTGGGTCTGGAGAAATTCCCCAGTGCTTGGCATGCTATTCCTGACACTGGAAAAAATCCACTGCCAGTCACATTCTTTTGCAGCATTCTGGAAATCCTGTCCTACTCTTATTTAGCCTGTGTTTTCAAGGAGGCAGACTTATGTCCAAGCAATAACACTGAAAATAAGGATCCTTAAACTGCCAACAAAACAAAAGATCTGTTTCCAGAAAAACAAATATTCTGTGTTGAGGGGTTTATTTGGATGGGTGTGGGTCTTTTTTTAATAGAATCTGTTACAAGCTTGTGCTTGACAGGTTGAAAATTGTTTGTAAGAACCTCTATTTTGGATTAGGCAGCCTGCAAGACTTTGGTCTCTGGTAAAGCTTGCTCCACTGAAAGAAGAGATTTCCTCTTTTAGCAATAGATCATTATGTTACAAGGCATGTATTAGAATGAGAATAATACAACTTCCCCTGTCTTTGCTGATCATATCAAAACTAATGGCATCTTGAATTGTCAGGGCATCAAGTCCATCTTCTGATAAAATATTAGAAGACACACAGATCTATTCATCTTATTGGAGATTTCATTTTAGTCTGAAAAATATTTGATGGCAATGCCATTAGATTAGCTGTGGGCATATATTGCAGGGACAAACATAGTAATTGGATACCAGGATTTTTCAAAGGGATTCCCATAAATGTTTCCAACTTTATGATAAAACTTATTCTCTGAGTTTGGACATGCTTAAGGGAGAGAAATTCTTATTTAATTTTAAGGAATTTAAAATAGAGTTCTTTAGATTGTTACTAGAAAGTTCTGACCTTTTTGATTCAATTCATAGGTAATGAAATCTCCAAAATTGTTGCATGAGATTTTTCTAAGCCATAGCCAAAGAGGAATATCTGCTATGCAAACTTTAACTGCAAGGTTTGACTCCTGCTTTCAGCTAATGAAGATCTCCTTAATTAAATGTTTACAACATGGATAATAATGTCAATGCATTAATTTTCTGCTGTCTGAAAATGTTAATAGATCTGGTAGAACATATAGAAAATATGGTAATAGATATTTTGTATATTTCCAGGGTTCAGGGGTCCTGAAAAAGTCAATGGAGATCTGAAAGATATCTTAGGGTTTTTTTCAGTCATGTCTTTTTATTTATTTGAAGCATAAAGACTGCTTGCTGGTACTTTTAGCATTCATCTGTACATATCTGTTACAATTACCCTTAGCATTTAACAGAAAGATAATCCCCAAAAGAAGCAGGAAATTACATTTAAAGTAATTTTTATGTGTGCAGCTTGAGCTAATTGTCAAACATGCACTTAAGATGGATTAAAACTACTAACCTGTGGAATTTGTTGAAAAACATCATTGACTTCTATGGACACACCGTGTTTAACGAAATACCTCCTCCCATGGCCAAATCTTCTATCTTTCGAGGAGTAACCAAAGCTGCTGTCAGGGGTGGGAAGGCAGAGCTGGCAGGTGCAATGTCCTGTCATTTGGAACTGGTTAGAAAAGGATTCTCTCCTTCATGCATCCCAAACCATGCCCACCTCCATGTCATTTGCAGGGTAGTCATCAAGGCAGCTGACTATTCTTGTGAAATGAATCAACCTTCAGACAAGAAGAGGAGTGTCAGATCATCACTGTTTGGTTGATAACCTATAGAGGGACTGAAATTATTGTACCATGGGATGAGGAAGGTATGTGATCATCTCCTTAATATCAGACCATTCCTCCCATATTTTTTCACAATATTCTAACTCTCCAACTTCACATATATCTGATTTTCTCAGGCATTCAGCTTTTTAACCTGACCACAAACTGTTTGCAGACATGTGTGCAGCTCTGCAGGCAGAAGTTATGAAGTCATTTGCTTGGAATTGGTGAAATAAAGATTTGTGTGATTTTAGGTGTGTGAGCAAAAATGTCCTTGTCCCTGACTTGTCAAGGGAATGAGAAGAGTTTGATCCTCTAAGAGCAAGCAGTATATTGAGTTGATTTCTCTTAGCTATGACAGAACCATTTGCTAAAACTTCTCCCTGAAGACAGAAGTGGATTCTGCTGGAGTTGTGATTGTGATTTCTGATGGGCAGTAATAAAAGTAAGATCTATTTCACTATATTGCCAGAGTCTAGAGCTCTGTCTTGAATAATGTGAAAACCTCTAATGGTTAAGGATGGCAGAGAAGTCAGAGGGTTGTTGCAACTTTTTGAAAGTTTATGAAGATTCTGTTTAACAACTTTATTTCCAGTCACCTCTAGTCCCACTCAGTCACACGGAGAGGCATTTTCATTGCCATTGAAGTCAGAGCATCAGCTGCTTGAGTTTCATCAGAGTAACTCTTCTACCCTGGTTTATGAGGGAGGATGTAGGAGGAACTGGACTTTCAAGGTGATTTTGGAGAGAGTTGCATTGTTTGATTTGTTTGTCTAAACCAGTAACAATATGTTTCCACCTATTCCTCCTAATTATACAGGGAAAACTAAAATACATGCCATTTTGAACTGAATGTCTGTATTAAATTGGTTTGACTCCTATTTTCTGCCATCTGTGGCATAACTAGAACAGAGAGTGAGAACAAAAAATATAAATGACTCAGTCATATTTCCTTTAGGAGAGACATCATGCCCCCCATTCTTGTCAAATAATTATTTCAGCTCTGAATGAAGCAGTGTTGTGACACCCTGGGTGCGGGGAAGAGATGCTGCCATTCTGTCATTTAATAGAGGAATGCAAATATATGCTATCATATTTTGGTTCAGCAGCCACACATAGTTTTTCTGTATGTTTAGATGGCCTCCAAAACAATCTCGGCACAATGCTGGGATGTAATTCAGCCTAATTAAATACTGAATTTTTCCTGTAAATGTTAAGTACCTCATAAATGCGGCTGTGGAAAGAACTAGAAGTAGGTTCATGGAAAGGAAAATTGAGACAAGTAGGTGCTGCTGAAGCCTCTCAAAGACTTATTGGCCACGTTCATTAGTTGTCACTGACAATACAGGAAATCATATCTAGGCACTTGAGCGAGATGGAGACAGGGCTACACCCTACAATCTTTGTTTTCCCTTCTGTCCAGACTGACCAGAGAAGGCCCCTTTATAGAAATCTTGATAGACCGAAGTTGATGGTACCTTGTCTTCCTTAGGGATGGAGCTTAGGTGCACCTAGGCATGCCAGCATGCCTTGGAGCCTGGAGGTCATCAGAGGTGTCATATGCCTATACACACCTATTTTAGAAGTCTTGATTTACCTCAAAGCTTACATATGAGATAGGTGTTTGAGGTAAAAAGATTTTCCCTTCAGTATCTTACAGGCACGGGGGAATTAATCACCACAATACCCTGGAAGGGGGTGGCATCATTGCTCTGACTGTAACAACAAGTTGTCCTCCTTTATACTTAATGTCTGGTAAAAGTTAGGTTTAAAGTGGTGATGGTGCTTCCAGTTTTGATTTGTTAATGCTTTCCACAGACTCAGAATGTTATATAGAACTCTTTTTTAATGGATTCCTTTAGGAATCAAGTTTTGAGTAAAGGCCAAATGTTTCTATCACTGAACAAAGAAGTTATACAGAATCGCATCTACACATAGCACAGGCTAATGGTGAACAAATGGAGGAATAAAGAGGTAAATTATTATTGCTAAATGACCTGAAGTGCTTAATCATAGAATGGTTTGTGTTGGAAGGTACCTTAAAGATCATCTAGTTACAGCCCCCTCTGCCATGGGCAGGGAACCTTCCATTAGAATAGGTTGCACAAAGCCCCATCCCTAGCCTTGAACATTTCCAGGGATGGGGCAGCCACAGCTTCTCTGGGCAACCTGTGCCAGGGCCTCACCACCCTCACAGTAAGGAATATCTAATATCTAATCTAAACCTACACTGGTTCGGTTTATGAAGAGGTCAAGATAAACTGAAAATGAAGTCTGAATATTAGCTAAGTGTAAGGCAAAGTAATAAAGACTGAAAGAGAAGAAGCAATGCAGGGCAGGGGCTCTCCTTTGGAAAGCAAGGACTTTGAAAAAGATTTTGGATTCTTTTTGGGTAAGCACCTCAAAATGAAATCTCACTGTTATTCTGTGGCTAAAAGGGCAATGCAATCCTGAGATGTAAAAAAAAAGTAGTATCAAGCAGATAAGAGCATTTGATGTAGCCCACATGCACAACCGTGGTAAGGCTACTGTTAGGAGCCATGTCCAGTTTTGGTGTTCGCAGTTCAAAAGCAATGTGGAAATAGTAAGGTAAGTTCAAAGGAAAGGTATGAAAAAGGATTCGGAAAACAAGCGTGACCACACAAGGCATAAGCAGCTCAAGTTATTTAGCTCATCAGGGAAGAAGCTGAGAGAAGTGACTTGGTCACCACAGGTAGGTACTGACCCATGGAAAAGATATCCAAGAGTGAGGAGCCGCTTTATCTACCTGACAAAGGCATTACAGGACCCAGTATTTGCAAGCTGTCAGACAAATCCACCCTTAAAAGAAGAAACGGTTTCCTAGCCCACAGAGCCCTAAATAATAGTGCTGTTTGCCCTGTAAAAGCTGTCACAGGTAGTGATGTTTAAGAGGATGTTAAATATGTATTTTTAAATACATGCTTTCATATACTTTGTAGAGGGATCTGTACATCTTTCTGTGCATGTGTGAGTGGGAGCTCTGTCAGGAGGCTGGTGGCGGTTCCTTGTCTCACAGTCTGAGAACCTGTTATTCCTCCTGTTACTCAGGCCCTCGTGAGGCTCTGGGGACCAGCTCTGCTAGGGCTGCTCTCAGCATCCTCATAACACCTGCAGTTTCAAAAGAGAATAATTATTAGCAAATAATCACTCTCTTGTTTTGTGGCTTTAGTGCGGTCTTGCAGACTGTCAGGAAGGATTTATTTTTTCTCCTGGATGAAACTGGCCTCATATTATCTAGGTTATTTGGAAATTGTTTCACTTTTCTGCATTTATCTGGAGCATCAGAGATGAGCAGCTTGCCTTGGATAGCTCTTTACTACTGTCGTGCATTGGCGCAGACCCACCCTTTTCTCATCATAGGTGCCACAGTTCTACATTTTCCTTTCATACATATGGTAAAATTAATTCCAGTAGTTAAATTGATTAGTTCTTTTGCCTCATGTCAGATTGGCAGGGGTCCTGAAGGTTACATGGCTTCCCCAGTGCATAAGGCACACTGTGCACGCTGGGATCGCTGATATCTTTCTTGTTTATTCCATTTGTACTTTTGCAGAGGTCTTGAGATTGGTGACAGATTCTTTTCGTTTCATACGTAAATGTACTCTCCCAAGGACTAAACTGCTGTGCTTTAATTTGGGGGTTTAAAATAGGGATAAAACATATTGCTGTGAGATATACAGGAGATCAGGCTTGCAGCTCTGTTTTTAAATGCTGTGAAATTTTCTATAAATGGTTTGTATAGTCAATAAGGATATGATTAACAATGTCGTGATGAATATTCTGCACAAAATTTTGGCATTTGGAAGTTCAGAGGCTTTTGTATCCAAAAAGACTGATGTGATGATCTCTCTGCCTTCTTTTATTGAATAGTCTATAGAATTTCCCCTGGTAATTCTTGCATGGAGCATAAATCTTACAGATGAGCTAATGAGAACATTTACAAGCAAACAAATGCAAACACCCAAATCTTATATCTCTTATGGTATTTCCTGGAAACTCTATTGCATTCCTATCTCGATTATTTGGAGTAATAGTTAGCCAGGTTGATTTTCATAATGTTCTCTAGGACTAATCACAGCCCCATGAGCATAGACTAAAATCCTGGCACTGACCAAGCTGTATGAGGGTTTGGTTATGAATAACCCTATTCAGTTATATCCCTAGTGCAGAGCATGGTTAGTAAGCTGGGGTGTGTACACAGCTACACACATGTAAATAGTGAGAACGGTCCCAGGGAAGTAGAATTCCTCAGTATTTAGGAGAGAAAAACATTAGTGAAAGGAATTATTTTTTGCTGCCTACACCTTTTGAAGCTTTGTTTCACGGTAGCCAGAGGGAGAAAAAAACCACATTATATGAGTAAATTGTCTGGAGAATGTAACCAGGGCCCCAGTAAACACTGAGAATGAAAACCCATACGAGTGTGTATTCAAGCAAGTATGTGCAAAGATGGTGTTTTCTGTGAGCACTCTCTTGGAGTGAAATTCTGCTCTGTAACTAAATAAATGGGAAGAAGTCGGAGTTTGACTGAACTGCCTTGTGCTGTGATTTTCACTGAGGTCCCCTGATTTTCTCTTTTCATTCCTCTTCCCCTCTGCCCCAGTGCAATTTATGTGGTTGTGCCCAATATTCTGAAAAATTCAGTTGAAATCTGAGATCCCTGGTGACCAACACCAATTTTCAAATGATCAGGCTCAGACTGCATGATTTTGGAATGATAGAGTTGGGATATTTTAAATTCTATTCTGTCAAGGAATGATTAGGACATTAATTTGGGCCATATTAGTACATCTCCCCTGTGCTGGTGGGCGGATAGACCCCCTTTCATGTTTAATCTAAAGAGGGATTGATGACTGGTGAGGTTGTCTCACGTAGGGACATCTGCCGCTGAAATAAATGATGGCTTAGAGAGTGAAAATGTTTAGGCTGCACTCTCTAAATGTGGAGCCTTCTGTGCCAAAGGCAATGAAAGCCCTTAGGTAGCGGCTCTGTAGATTTTTCTCATTGTGGGCAAAAATAAGAATGTTTTTTAGTATTTGTTAGCCCAAGGCTTCTTTCTTGAAGTTGCTACGGGTTGTTGATGCTGATTTCACGTTTCATAAATAGCCAAGTCATGTTCAAGAAGCAGAAAACTGACCTCAGAGATGACATAACCACTGGAGGCAGAGGAAAACGGCAGCATTGCTGCTGAATGACGGTGAAAGAAAAGGGCACCTTTTCCTTGGAGTTTGCCAGCAACTTTTACTTGATGTGTGAGTTTAGTACTCCTGTGTTAGAAGAACAATAAAGTACCTTTGGATTAGAACAGACTGGAAAAGTTGCTTAATGTGCTTTTTTTACTTTCACATTTAACTCACCACTGCAGAATTCCTCCTACCTGTAACGAATAATTTAATTTGGAAAGGCAAATAAGAGCTCATTAGCTGATGCACTGCTACAAAGTAAGTGAGCAGGTTTTGTGCCTAGGGACAGACTTTTACAACCATTTTGAACTGGCACAATACAGTGCAATAAATGCCATAGCCTGCTCAGTGAGAAAGAGGGAAACACCCTCCTTGCTTTTTTACTTGGATGCAAGTTTTCATCATCTTAAAACCCCTTGTATTTCAATATTGGGGAAATGGACATATTCCAGGGGATCACATACAGATCAATTAAGCCTGAGTGTTGCCAACAATAAGTCCTATCTGTTCTGATTTCCTTTACATTCCCTGTGAATTTTGGCTGGACAGGCTCGCCATATCTGAGCATTCCCCATCATACTCCTCAAAAAAGAGGCAGTAATATTTCTGAAAAGTATTTTTCTTTGTATCTCATTCTATGTCTGGGTATTTTTGGGAGATGTTAAGTTTCCTTCTGTCTTGAAAAGATGGATTGTTACTAATCTCACTGTTTTAAAGTGAGTGTTTAATATAAAACTGTCTTTTTACTTCTATAACAGACATTAGAAGAATAAGACAATAATAATATGTCTAATAATAGACATTGTAAGAAATTCTTGACTGTGAGGGTGGTTAAGCACTAGCACAAGTTGTCCAGAGAAGCTGTGCCTGCCCCATCCCTGGAAGTGTTCAAGGCCAGGTTGGATGGAACTCTGAGCAACCTGTTCTAGTGGAAGGGGTCCCTGCCCATGGCATGGGGAGGGTTGGAACTAGATGACCTTTAGGGTCGCTTCCAACCCAAGCCATTCTATGACTCTATGATTATTTTCCATAAAACTGCATTTTATCTCACATATCTTAATGATTTTAGGGGAAATCTGAGTGATTTTTGTGAACACCCACCTTAGTTTCTGGCAACGATTACATGTAGATGTAAAGCCCAGGCAGAGAACCCTCAGGAATGACAGGTCAGGACTCTCAGTATTTTACATCATTAGGTCTGTATATGGCTAAAAATTTTCAGTGCTCAAAAGTTAGATCTAGAAAGTATGCAGAGGTCAAAAATCACATTAGCATCTTCTAAAAGTTGCCTCTAATTGAAGTTTTGATTCAGTGATGCATAAAAAAGGTATTCAAACTTCTGTAACTTATTGGCAGTGGCTGAAATTCTGGCAGTTTCCACCTGCAGTGGTTGTTTTATGGTTACCCGAGATCCACATGAGCAAAGCAGATTTATGACTTGTGAAACAAATATTAGCATGGAGCACATCAATCACTTGGCGCAGCTTGGAGCATGTTTTCTCCCAGTTGGGAAGCCAGACAGGTATCGTTGCAGGGGTGACTCTGCTCACAGGTGTCGTCCCTTTGGCTTGAACGGAGAGCTTTGTGTCTGAGCAGGTGTTTGCTGGCTGGAGCCCAAGGAAGAACCTCTGGGAACTCTTTATTTCACATGGTACTGGGGCTGTAGGCTTGCAGACCCTCACTCAGTGTTAACAAATAACCATAATAACCTCTCATGTTCCTGAAAAGAGAGCATGTTTGGTTGCTCTGGCAGGTATGATTGGCAGCATTTCCAGGCATGTGACAGCATCACCTCTGGACTTGGGGCCAGCACAGGCAAATAGCAGGCACTGCCTTCAAAACAGCCTGAGGGAGTTCTGCTCTTGATTTGTACTGGCTAGCCTCTCGATACAGAACATTGTCAACACTCTAAATGCTAGGAGTTTAGGTGAGTTCAGAAGGGGCTCAGATGAATTCCTGAAGGCAAAACATCAGGGGAGAGCTACTAAACAGAGAGATGCTGTCACTGGCTTAAGAAATCCATTTGCTGTAATTAGCTGCAGTGAGGGAAGGCATGCCAGTGAGGAATTGCTGCATAAGCTCCCTGTTTTTTGTTCTTGCCTAGACATCCTCTCTTGGTCCCTGACAGGTAGGGTACAGCCTGACTTCTGATTTTAGATGTTAATTGTAGACCTGAGAAACGATTTTGGTAGTTGGACTCTTCTAGGGAAAATGTAACTTTTCAACTCAGTTGTGAATGTTTCCTCCCTGGAAGGGTTTGAGGCCAGGTTGGGATGGGGCCCTGAGCAACCTGGTCTAGTGGAAAGTGTCCCTGCCCATGGCAGGGGGTTGTAACTAGATGAATTTTAAGGTCCCTTCCAACCCAAACCGTTCTGTGATTCTGTCATTCTATAACCTTTCCTCCAGCATTCCTCAAGGACAGCATAGGCTGTGCAGAGGTACAGGCAGAGAGGTAGGTCTGTGCTGCCGGCACATGGGATGCAGACACTGAAGCAAGAGACATCGTGTAGTGAGGGTTGTTCTAGGTGAGATGATTGGCAGCTCTAGAAAAAGACATTTTGTGGAGCCAAGAAAAAGGGAAAGCACTATTACCACCCCTAAAGGCATCTCATGAATTCTTAGGAGGAGAGATGGTCCTTTCAGAAAGAGGCACTGAAATGGTCTTCCAGATCCCCTCTTGCACAGGTGTGAGTTTTCTAGAGATTTAGAGGCATGAAAATCTGAGGCTTAATTCCACTTATATAAGGCTGTCAAAACTTACTCCAGAATAAAACAGTGGGGAACATCTTTAGTCTTATCCTTACTTTAAGGTCATGCCTTCAATGTACTTCGAACTATGGAAAAAAACCCTGTTCAGTTTATTTCCCTTTCTTCCAGAAACTCAGCATATGAATAACATACCTAAATTACTGCAGAAATGCAGCTAGGGACATACTAGAATAACTGCTCTGAATGTGATTTGATTGGAGATATACAGTGATTCTAGTTTAAAAATACAACTTTAACACAGTTGGTGTAGAAAAAAAGGATCACCTACTTTGATATTTGTCCTATGTCAAAATCTTATTTCCATTTTTTTCTGCTCCTCCGTGACTTCTTCCCTTGCACCTTGGCATCGCACGATTTTCAAGTAATCCCCACCATTTTCAAAAACTGTTTAAAAATTGGAATGCTCAACTCCCTATTGAATTGTGGACTCACAATTTGAGGCGGAATCTGCAGACCTTAACAGAGATAAAATCCATATTGACCCTGGGCTCTTTGATGGCATATGGCAAATGTCACTTGAGTTATTAACAGCCAAACAATAATGGGCTCTGTTCTGTATTTGAGGAAGCCTTTACCAATGAATTGGAGGAGATTTCTTCCTAATCCCAGATGCCGATTAGTTTATATTCTGATCCACACAGTTTGCTAACCTTTATGATTTTTATACTAGCTGGAATGAGTGCAGAAGCTGTTATTCAGCCTATAAATGGCTAATCATTTTTGAAATTTTAGATTAGAAATGTACATTTAAAATGTTGAATTTAAATCTAATCCTTTGTTCACTCATCAGTGCAGACTGTTTCAGGATATTTGTTACTACACTGAAAAAAATCTTTCTCTCTCTTGGAAGTGGCATTTATATTTCCTATTCCTGTGCACCAGTGTTTTAAAGAGCAATATCTTGTTAGGCACAAGGGATGAAACCTGATCCTTGTGTCCTGGGGAGCTGGGACTCCTTTGTGTCAGAAAGCCTCAGCCAGAAAAGCACACATGCATCACTTGACTTTCAGAAGTAATCCCTTGGTTTTCAGCTACTCATGTGGAGTTAGCCACATGGGTTAGTGTCCAGGGCTGGAGTCCCAAAATGAATCATTTCCAGCTTCTGCATTTCTCAGGACAGCGATGTTGGTAAAAGTAAGGTGGTGACAGCAGTGCTTTCTCGGACATGAAGCAAGGGAAAAGGAAACATTTTAACATTAGAGTCAGTGAAAACTACTATGTTATCTTCTCCTTGTGACTCACATTAACTATTTATCACAACTCCAAATCAAACAGACTCATCAGGGTTTTTCTCTTTAACACAGCCGTTCCCTCCCTGCCCAGTATCGGGGCTGCTGTCCTGGGATCTGTGTCAGCTGCAGCCCCAAGCTGTTCAGTCGTTCACCCAAACCTTTGGGTTTTTTTCTGGCTGATGTCAAACTAAATTCATTTCCAGGCATGTTCCTCTGTGGGAGGAAAAAAAATAAATCGCTGAATGATTCCAAATCCTAAATGTCCAGCATGCTTTCTGCCATCTCCCAGTAGTATTTTGGTAGATCCCATTAAAAATGCTCTACAAACCAGTGTGTTTCAGTGCAGTATATTCCAATGGTGGTTTCACATCACTCATGCCCACGTGAGGAGAACAGAGTGAGAAGGTCAACTCAAAATGTGAGATCGATTTGAGAGCAGACAGTGAATCCCGCAGACCTGTATGAGGTCCCTGAGCTCTGAGTGGTCTTCTGAGCGCAGATGGAGGGACAGTGGTTGCAAGAGAGGAACATGAAATGTGTCCCAGGTGTATGTGTTGCCCTCCTAATAGTATCCCACGTGCCACACAGCAGGCTTTTTAGCAGAAGTCCACAGCAGCTGTTCTGGGGTGCTATGAAAGGGTGCTGTCCTGCCTGTGTTTCTCAGGGTGTGCAAGGGGTTAACCCCAGAGGAAAGATCCTTTACCTGCAGAACCCTTTGGTGGATGGGAATTCCTTAGGTGGAGCCGTTCTGTGAGAAGATCAGCAGGAATTCCTTAGGTAAGTTACGTTTTTGCAGTCGATTATACATCTCATGTAATTGTATCCAATATAGAGAGAATTTTTTCATCACTCTTTGAACTCACCATGCGCGCGACCCTGCCATGTGAGGTAGAAATAGACTTGTTCTTTCTCTGAACAGCAGGATGTGAAATGGTTTTGTGATCTCCTTTCCATAATGGACAAATGCCCTGCGTAGAGTTTCAGCAGCTTGGGGTTCCTTCAAAGTAGTCTACTGGGGGTGGCAAAAAGGAAAAACCTGCTGGAGATACTGAATATCTTAAAACCAGAGAATTAATTAAGTGTTAAAAAAAAAAAAAGAAAGAAAAAAGAAATGTCCCTATGCTTTTAAGGTGTTTTCTGTTGTACTACAGAGAATCCAGAGCAAATAATTTGGTAATAAATCATATTCACTAAACAATAACCAAATGTTGAGTCACTACATTCAAGGAAAGCCAGACATAATCTTAACCAAAATGTGGCCTGATACAAATTCCCTGAATAATCTAGCCTACCTCAGCCATACAACCACTTTCCACAGAAGTTTTGACTGCTGGAAAATTCTCTTAGGTGCAAATTTTTATTTTTATTTTTTTTTATTTTGAATAAGAATAATAGTGGAAGGGTTCAAAGTTATGCAGGTATTGAAGGTTCTAATTAAATAATTCATGTCTAAGTCAAAGTGAAAAATCCAATAACTGTAATGGTATATAAAGCTGCTGAAAGGTGTTTTAAATATATGCATCTATAAAGCTTCATAGCTGGATTTCTGGCCCAGCTTTCTCTACTCATATAAATCCTTCTCTTTCCTCTCTGTGTTATCCCATCTTATGTCTGTCACAGAATGCTGCGCTGATTCAGGCGCTGGGATCCTCCCTATAGACACAGGCAATAAAAGCACTTATATCCTACCTTTTTTCTTTTTATTAAGCCCTCAAAGTCACAGAAACTCTGGTGACTGAAGAGTAAATGTATGGCTCCAAAGATGGTCTGTTTTAAAATACTTTTCTGGCTTTACTGCTAGTTTGGAATTTAAACTAGTCACATATTTTCTATAGAAAACAATTTTTGATGGGAAAAATGCAGTTTGAAATAAATGGGGAAGTGTCTGCTTTAATCAAAAACTATCTTTTTTTTTTTTTTTTTTTCAGTTTTCAGCATTGACAGACTTGGAAAATTTTCCAGTCCCTTTCCCTCAGAACATTGTTATGATGAAGACTATATAAAAATTGAAAGTGTATCCTAAAAGACAGAGATTTTCTTTTCCTTTGGTATTTTTCATGTACTGCAATATACTGTATATCTCAACTGCTTTGAAGTCAATGGGAGCCTTTTCATTGATTTTAATGGCAGCTGGATCAGACCTTTAGTGAAAAGCAATGTGCAAAGGTGCTGTGCTAACTTCAAACTAGAAACAAATCCTTTTAGGTGAGTAGCACCTAATGGCAGCTTGGGCTTTGCCAAGGGAAAATGATGCCTGCTGGGGCACTATTTTTTTTGCACTTTCAGTGCTGGTCCATATGCAACCAGCCCTTTGGTGCCCAGACCCTGCTTATGTGGAATAGGAGATAGAAAAGACTATTTTTTACAGTGACTTGATAGTGAGTCTTAGAATAAACAGATGCAGGAGACTAGTAGGGTTACAGTGAGGGTGGCTATACAGGGAGAGGCTGCCTATAATTGAGAAAGCTTTGCCACATTTGATTCTGGGAAGGGTGTTCTTTCAATGTGGTGTGTTTTGATAAGCGGTATGAGAATTTTTAAAGTCAATAACTTGGTTTATAAACTTCAGCTCAGCCGGACTTAATCCTGCAGCTAGTAAATCCGCAGACCAAGTAGCCCAGCTGTGTCCTCATTTGTTAAGATCTTAAACCCAAGAAGACGTCTGGGATGCTGAATTTTTTTTTTCTTTTTTATATAAAGCTTAATAAAGGCAGATAGAAATAAGATGTGCAGCAAACCCAGTTCTTTCAGCAAAAAGAGGGACAGGAAAGATGCATTTAAATAATCTTTGGCTGGCCCAAATTTGGAACCTGTGTCTGTAAACCTCATCTCTGCCTGAGGGAAAATACAGCAATCAGGCTGATTTGAGGAGCACATAAGCACATGCCTACAGCTTCTTGTCTTAGGTGTATTTTCCTAAGCAGGGATACTTTACTGATTTGAAGCCTGTGCCACATCGTCGTATTTTGTAGAATGAGAGTCTCACCCTGTCACTCCTGAGCAAAATCTTTGGGAATAAATCCCAGGGCTTGCGTGGTTCTCTGTTAAATGGAACTGCAAATCTGAGCACACACAGAGCCTGTGACAGGGCTGGGGCTCTAATGAAGAAATCTTTCTCCTTGCAGGAGTGAAAAATTATCAATAATTTAAATTATTTTTATTGCTCTCTACACTGTTAATGAATATTATAGATTATTTGATGCAATATATTAATAAAGACAATGCACACTAAAGAAAGAGCCTCAACATGGCCCTGTTTAAGAAAGCCAGATATAGTGCAGCTGTAACTTCTTTAAGAAGCCATCCATTATTTGTAACACCTTTTAAAACTCTTTATTGCTTTATATTTAGCAAATGCTGGTATATCCTTCTCTCCTTCTGTTTCCAGCTGAGTTTGATGTTAATATGGCATTTTTAGCTTATTTCAGTGCAGATGGTGAGATATACAAGTAGACACTCTACATAGAGCCTACTCAGATTCCCTGTGAGATCCATGTGAATTTTGGCCACTGACTTCAATGGGTGCAGAAGTGAGCCTAGCACAAGAGATTGCAATATTGTTTGCCTTGTAAAGGAGAGACTGAATGCAGATATTTATGATTACAGAGAACATAAATAAAACTGGAGCAGCTATTTCTTTTTTTTCCCCCTCCACTCTTTTCCCAAGGGGAAGAGAAAAATAAGTGTGTTTCATTGAAGTAGGTTGCACATAAATTTTGAGTCCATGGAAGGAAATATTTCCTCACACTGCACTGTAGACAGGCTTTTAAGACAAGTGCTACTGTGGGGCAGAGACCCAAAGTAATTTTCAAAAGTATTCAGTAATTTTGGGGGTCATGGTCCCAAA
Organism: Campylorhamphus procurvoides; assembly: GCA_013396655.1. Classification (NCBI taxonomy): domain Eukaryota; kingdom Metazoa; phylum Chordata; class Aves; order Passeriformes; family Dendrocolaptidae; genus Campylorhamphus; species Campylorhamphus procurvoides. Next base: position 513,884 of record WBMV01000778.1, read on the forward strand.
TAGTCAGACCACAAACTGAAGAGCACTGAATAATTCTTCTGGTAGATGCACCATCTCTCTTCACATTAAGAAGGGACATCACACACTTCTTCAGGAACCTAGTATGAAACCCGGTTCCCAGACAGGAGACAAATTCCCTTATTCTCCATGGGATACCACTTTCATGCCCAGAAGTTGCTGGTGCAGGGTAGAGCACTACTAGCATAGGACTAGCACAATTTGCTTGGAAAGAAGCAGCAAAACACCACAAACCAGGCAGTTATGGAAATACGCTTGTGATAATTTGGGAAATCTGTTTATGGATGATTTAGGATTTCTGTCTGTAGCTGTAAAGATGACCCCATGAACTTCTACAGTAGATAGGCAATTAAATATTTGCTGACTGAACATAATTCCACCAGACTAGGGACATTCAGTGTTAATGATTGTCAGCCAGGTGCAGAGAGGAGTTTGGTGAGCTGAAACTCTTCAAAGGCAGGATGAAAACTGCAATTCTGGCTGAGCCCTAGCAGTACTCTGCTGGGTTGGTTTACTGTGCAGAGCCTTGGAAAGGTGTTTTAGCCAACTTGGTTGATAATCTCAGCTGACCAGTTTGGACAAAAATCTCTTCTGGCCAACTTGACCAAAGGTTGCCTTAAACACCTTGAATAGGTGGCTGTTGCTCATCTCTCCAGCTCATAAAAATGTTGTGGGTTAGGCCATATTCGTATGAGGCATGAGGCAGGCAGAGCTGCCCAGACAAGGTCAATGAAAAGTGATAGAGCAAACTGGCCTTCAGCAAAGACTATTTGGTTAGAAAAGGACATTTGGGTCTAGTCGGAGAATCCTATACTAGTCCTGTACCCATTACCTGCTGCCCCACTGCCTTCAAAAACCAGGCCTTGAACCCAGGGCATCAACATTGCTGGTGTTTGTTAGAAATTGTGCTTTGAATTGATTACATGTGGAGAATTGATAGAGTCAAAATACTTTGGGGTGAGGGTTGGGACTGATAGTTTTCTTAACTTCTGGCACAGGGAGAAAGGGAGACGGATGAGTGAGTGCACTTGCTATGTCAGTTGTCTGTACATTTGTTGAATTTACATTTCCAGCAAAAAGGCCAGTGGTCTTATAAAAAAAGGCAGAGAGAAATGGAGATTACAGCACACTGTTGATCAGATTATAGATATTTATTCAAGTAGGTCAAATTTTGCGACTTATCTGCTTATCAGTGTCTATCAAAAAATTAAACATAGCTTCAAAAGGTACAGCATTTACACTAATGTTCAAGTCAGTGGAATATCACTGGTTTTTACTTCACCACCTCACAGAAATAATAATTGCCACAAAACCCTGCTGTCTCAACAAGTCCTTACAGTATCATGTTACCCTGTTCTCAGTATGGCCACAAGTGATGCTCAGAGAGCTCTCCTGGGAGGCCTTGCTGAAATCCAGGTTTGTGCAGGAGTGCACACACAGGGAGCTCATTGTAGGGCTGGGGTCCGAGGCCTCATTATATTTAAAAAAATCCGAGGTGTTAGGCTATTAAATATCAACAGAATGAGACTCAGCTATATTTCCCTGGATAAATGAGCACATTTGCTTTAATATTGCAGTGTTCACATTTAGATTTTCTTTCTGCAGTTTTATTCACTTATTTTCTAATTCAGAAAATGCACTAATTTGCAGGTTTGCCCATTCCTGATATGAATTAGGCTGCTTTTACTGTGTAGTAAAATTAAAAACCACAGACTAGCAATAATATCTGTACTGAAAAACACCCTCCTTAATTAAGCAATAGGACATGAAAGGCTGTATATTTCTGAGTCATTATAGCACACCTCATGTTGTTTTATAAGGCATGAAATCTAATGCAGAGTGACCACCCAAGAATTGTAGTAATTGCCCTAAAAACATTGCCTGAAGTGCCTGGTTGCTATTGTGAAATGCAATCAAGATGTAAAAATAAGGATTAAAGAGAGACCTGTGCATGAAAAGAATCCTCTCAGCTATGGCTGCTGCCCTCCATGACAGCCTCTTACTCCAGACAAGTCTTGTGGAAAGTTTTAAAGAATGTAATTGAATGGTGAAAGTGCAATTAAAGATCTGTAAATTCGTTGTAAACAGTAAGGAGTTCTTGACATCAAATTGTTTAAGGGAATTAAACCCACTTATAGGCAGGATCTCACATGCTCGCCTGAATTCTTTAGGTTTTTGTTTAGGTTTTCACAGACTCTTCTTGTTTTCAAGTTTTAGCTAGGATTTTTTTTGGCATTTAGTTAATCACTTCTACATAAACAATAATTAAATGGCCATCACCTTGGAAACTGGCTGCAATGTTAATCTTGAACTCAAATATAGGGTCTGGTAGAGCCAATAAAGCAATTAACCCAATTTGTTCAGACCATGAATACAAAAGATAAAACATTAAAAATGTCAAACCTTAGTAGAGGCAAACTTAAGCCACATTTTTCAAGCAGCCGTGGTCTCTGCTAACCCAGGCAGTGCTCTAGTGTTGTATGTTAATGTGCATAAAGTATTTGGCAAATGCCCATTTTGCTGGGCTGTTCAGTTTCAAAAAGGGTATATGGAGTCCTGTGTGGTTGTGGTGGGTACCACGGGGTGCTTAAACCAGACTAGGAGTTAGGAAAATAGTGATTACAGCCTGCTATGGATGAATAACTGCTTTTGATATGTCCTTGTAGCATCCTGCAGTGATGCATCCAAGGGGGAATACAGGTAAATGTAGTTTACCCCCTTCTAACTTGGACAATGTTGAGTTTATACCAAACAGGCAGGGATATCTATTTTTTATTTATTACTACACCACTGGAATGATGCCATTCGTGTTCCTCCCAAGAACTCTGCAAAACGCATCAGTTTAAATGGATGCTTTAGACTTCCCTTCAGGAGAGAGAAGTTAAAAAAGAGAAGGTGACAGACAGCCATAAATACCTTTGCTGGAAACTTTCAACCCAACCTTTTTCTTCTTTTTCCCTTCTCCATTTTCGTTTTGAATTTTCTTTAATTGAAACCTCTGTGGCAATTCTAGCCTTCATTGAACATTGAAATGCCAATAGAGCTGCTCTATAATGGAGGGCTCTGTAGCAAGACTGTACAATAATATCCTGGTGCAATATAACAGTAGGTAGCTGGGGAATGTAATCGATTTCCAAAAGAACTGGAATGACCCTCCTTGCAGACATGCAGTGCTCTGAAACTCTGCTGACTCCAGCTCCGATCAGTTCTGGTTCACTTCCTTCCTTAAGAGAAGGATGTTTAATCTTATCGAGAGCCAGTATGCAGCTCTCTTTCCTCCCTTTTTACTTTAAATAGTGTGTGCACCATTATGCAATCATCTTTATTTACCTGTCAAACTTTACCCAAGTCTCTTTATTAGGGTATATTTATGTAAAGTTGTAAATGTCAGTCCTGGAATTATTTCTTTGTGGGGCAGTGATTGCAGTCTAATGCCAGATGCCATCAGCTGAAAGGGAGCAGGTACTGAAAAGGGAAACTGGATTTAAGTGAATCCAGGATTTCTACCAGGGTCATCCTGCATTTCTGTATTAAGGAGTTCTGATCAGGAGAGCTGTGCTTCCAGTAGAAAAGGTCCTTGATTGTGCATTAACTTGTAACCTCACTATATATATATATACAATAGCTACAAAATGGTTCTGCTTGTTTTTTAATGTGCCTTTCAATTTTTAAGAACTTCTGAGATGCTCTTACTGCGGGAGACACACATGAATATTTACAGTTCTGAAATGAAATTCTTCTTCTCTGTATGTATTCATACGTAGAATCAGGATCTAAGTAAAGTTAAGTTAAGGGACTATGCTTTTGCTGTTTTTTTGATTTCTTGATCTCTCCACATCTTATAAAGGTCTTCGAAGGGGTAGCACAAAATGAGGCTTGATGTTCAGAAAAACATGACAGAATGTAAGATGTATTTTTGAAATATTTCTTGTTTGAATTGTAGGAAGCAATGCAAATTATCACAGTGCAGTCAAGTTTCTTGCCCTGTAAATATCCCTTGTTTTACACAGGTACAGCACTGTCTGTTTTTAAATGAGAGACTTTATGAAACAGTGCTCCTGATTTAGCAAAGATTTTGCCCTCACTTTCTGTTTCATAAACATGATCTTCAAGTTTCAGAAATCTCCCCTCACAGGTAGAAGCACTACCAGTTCCCTTTTATAAACAGTTAAATATATTTGCATTTCAGATGAAACTGTCAGACAAACCTAACTCTCCTCTTTAGATCCTTCTTTTGCTGCTGCTTGTGTTGAATACAGGGTTTATTGTTTCCCTCTTCTCTTTGTTTTCCTCGTTTTATGCCACAGTCACCACAGCCTGTGTCTCAGCTAACCTCTGCTACATTCAGTAAAGTTTAAATAACGTTGTAAACCAGCTTTTTATAAAACCCATTTCAGTCAAAGACTTGAAATTCAAAAACATAAACATCAAGTGATCATGAGGAGCACTCTTTCGCTTGATTCGGCTGCGCCGCTACATCTCACAGTCCTACAGAAGTAGGAAAATGAAACGATCAGTGTTTTTCACAACTTGCGTGCCATTTCGGAGTGTGTGCAAAGCTCGCGTTTTAACTAGAGCAGGGTGAAGCAGCCCTTAGCGGTGTTCGGCACCGTCCCCCGTGCGGACAGGTGCGGTGGGCGGCGGTGCGGTGCGCTCGGCGGGCTGCGGCCGGCAGAGGGCGAGCGCCGCGCTGCTGCTGGGGATACTGGGGATGCTGCCGGGCATGCTATTGCTGCTGGGGATGCTATTGCTGCTGCTGCTGGGGCTGCTGGTGGTGGTGGTGCTGATGCTGCTGCCCGACCGCTGGACACCCCTGCCCGCTACTCCCTGCTCCCCTGCCTGCCCGCTGCCCTCTGTGCCTCTGTCCGATCGTTGGACATCCCTGCCCACTGCCCTCTGTGTTCCTGCCGGACCGCTGGACATCCCTGCCCGCTGCCCTCTGTGTTCCTGCCCGACCGCTGGACATCCCTGCCCGCTGCCCTCTGTGCCCCTGTCCGACCTCTGGACATCCCTGCCCGACAGCTGCCCCTCTGTGCCCCTGCCTTCCCGACCTCCGGCATCGCTGCCTGCTGCTCCCTGCCCTCCTGCCAGCCCTCTGGTTCTGCCTGGCCGCTGCCCTCTGCTCCTGCCTGACCACTGTACACACTGTACACCTCTGCCTGCCCGCTGCCTGCCCACCCCTGCCTGCTGCCCATCCCTGCCTGCTGCCTGCCCACCCCCTCTCAGCCCCACCGGCCCGCCTGCAGGTGCTGATCTCAGCGCGTCCCTCCCCAGGTTCAGTGGTAGGGATGTGAACCCATTCCACAAATCATTCCAGTGAGACCCTGAGCCTCCTTCCCCACTGCCACTGCCCCGCTGTTCATCAGGCACTAATGAGTTCACAGTGTGATTTTTCCCCACTAAATGAAGGTGCTCAGGGACTAAGGACCTTTGCAAAGGTTCTCACCTCATCACCTCCCACTTTTCTGGGCATTTGCTCCTTTCACCTTTCTTCTCCAGAATAAGAACGGACAATTGTATCAATCTCCTTCTTTCTCCCCTGAAAAATCCCAAGTCCTTTTAAAACAAAATGTTATGCTGCACACACAATTCACCTTAATAACAAAAAGGAGAAGATGAATGATACCTGAGAGGTATTTATCATGTCACTGGTAGTGCTATTGGTGAGCAAGGGGCATTAGAAAACTACCTTGACTAGAATAGAATTAAAATGTGCAATTTTCCCTATGTTTAGGGAAATGGGGGAGCACAGGGGAGCTGCTGGGGAAGGCTGGGGAGTGTTTTAAGAATCCGTTTGCAAACAACTGTTAGAATTGCAGGTACATATTTAGTAGCTTTAATTCAATCATTGAATCTCCCAGGATTCATGGGTCAGTTAATAAGGTATTACACATTTATCTTCAGAATTAAACGTGAATGCTGAGGTTTTGGCCACTTCTGTATGGAAAGGTCCCAGTCTGGCACCCACCCCATTGGAATTGAACATCCAGGGTTACACAGACCTTGATGGATGTTTCTGTGTAGCTCATTACCAATGATCTTTGTGCCATAAACTCAGGGTTTCAGTCCCAAATGTCAGTATTGTCCAAATCTTCCTTTCTTTCTGCAGGTAGCCAACACTCTGTTTTCTGTTTTGCTGTCTTCTCCATCCAGAAATGTCTTGCGGGTATAAAGCCTGCAAAGGTTTTTTTTGGAAAGGAACACTGTTATGCAAATTGTTGCTTGAAAGAGAGCACAGACCTACGCAGTGTAGATTCAGACTGAGCTCTCACTGAGATCTACTATAATGCTTGTCTAAATAACAGAAGGGTTTGCAGAACTGGACAGGTATGCTGCATCTATTGATAAAAGCTTTTGGAGACCAAAAGGTGAATTTTGGCATGTCAAATGGCAGCAGAACCATATTCTGTCTGTCACAAATTCTTTTTGGATTTATATTATTTCTTTTTAGCTTGCTCAACTCTTTCCTCAGTCTGCCAGAGCCCCTATTTTAGATGAGCACTAGGATGTGGTCATTAGGATGTGACCACAAGGAAGGACATAGACTTACTGAAGTGAGTCCAGAGGTGGTCATGAAGATGATTAGAGGGCTGAAACACCTCTTCTGTGAGGAAAGGCTGAGGGAGTTGGGATTGCTCAGCATGGAGAAGAGAAGGCTCCAGGGAGACCTTAGTACCACCTTCCGGTACCTAAAGGGGCTTACAAGAAATCTGGAGAGAGACTTTTTACAAGGGCCTCTAGTGACAGGACAGGGGAGAATGGCTACAAACTGAAAGAGGGTAGGTTTAGATTAGATATTAGGAAGAAATTCTTTCCTGTGAGAGTGATGAGGCACTGGAAGAGGTTGCCCAGAGGAGCTGTGAATGCCCCCTCCCTGGAAGTGCTCAAGGCCGGGGGACTTTGAGCAATCTGATCTAGTGGAAGGTGTCCTTGCCCATGGCAGGAGATTTGGAACTGGATGATCTCTAAGGCCACTTCCAACCCGAACCATTCTGTGGTTCTATGTGGAAAATTACATCTCCAGGTAAGAGGAGTCTTAACCTCATGAGACAGAAAGGACATAAAAAGTGTTTGATGTTATTAAACTAAGCAGCCTTAGTCATCATGTGGCCACAAAGCACCTCAAGGAATTAAGTTTTGAAAGAAAACAAGGTTAATAAAAAAATCCATTTGAAGTAGGACATACAAAAGGGAAGAGGTTATATGAGTTAGAGTTGCCTGTAATCTTGTATCAGTGCACTCAGAGGAACAGATTTGCTTTCGTATTTCTTCAACTAAAGTACAAAAAAGTGGAACATCAGTCAGTCTTGTACTGATGTGGTCTAGCTGCAGTAGGCTGAAAATCACGTTTGTATCCTATAGGTGCTGCCCAGTGACTTTTTGTGAAACCATATTTGCTGAAAATGATGAAGAGAACAATATTATTTGGGGAAATGCAGAAATTTGGAGAAACCCTCCCTTGAAATACTGTGTTTGTGGCCCCACTTATTTACATATTGCCTCTTCCCTGAGTCATAATCTTTTTTTAACAGTCCAGATGCTAATTTTATCTGGATAGAAAGAGTTGTCATGGAACAGGCTGTCCTGTTCAGGATACAGAATCTTAAAGAATAAAGACCAGGGCTGTGTTGGCCAGAGAATATCTGAAGCATGGATAGGCACTGGGATTGGATTTTCCTGAGCAACCAGTTGTTGATTACTTACCTCTAAAACAAGTTTACAAATGACAGTTCCTGAATATTTCATGCAACAGGTTGCTTGGCTTATATATGCAAGTAGATTCTAGGACATTGTGGCTGCATGTAGGAAACCTTCTGTGAGAGTGGAGTAGGTCTGCTTTTTGTGGGCTTGCTGGATATATTGCCATTTACAGTAATTGATACAGATGATTTCCATGGTTACCACACAGAAGGATTATTCACCTTGTTTGTAATTTTGGTTACATGTTTAGAGAAAGAGAGAGGGAAGGATAAAAAGCATATTTGAGAAGTGTAGCCTGTACTTAACTCATAGGGGTCTTGTAAGGTTGAATTAGCTAATATTTTCTGCTTTGCTTTGGTGATGTAAAAACTACTTATGTTTTATTACTGTTATTTTTTTTTAATATGGACAAAGCTTGCCAGGTTTAAGAAATCACATTTCTTAAATAGCTTAACCTTTTAGACCTGCAGAAAAATTTTATATTGTGGGAAAAACTTTGCTTTTAAGGAGAAAAGAAGATGGATGAATCAGTAATTAAGGTGCTGAGTTGCACCTTGAAAGATCTTAGTTAAGTTTCTGGATGTGAGAAGGTGAGTCACTTTATCCATCTATGACTCAGTGTACCCTCTTTTTTCCTTTCTCATCTGGTCTATTTAGATTGTAAATTCATAGCTTTGAGACCACCCTCCACTACCTGTTTTCATCCAGTGCAGCTCTAATAAGAACCTGTTCGTGACTGAGTCTTGTGGTTCTTTGGATACTCATATAAACCATGAACAATTTAAGGATAAGGTAACTATTTTGCTTGAGCTGTTTAGGTGTCTTCAGTGGATAGTGAATAAGGCAAAGGAGATATTGTAAATTACTTACTTTTTCTGACTTTAGTGGTATAAACATTCATAGTCAATGGACTGCAGTTTTATTGCAGAGTCATGGGAGCTATTTTACTCTGAAATCTTTAAATTAACCAAGGTGTTAACTAGGGTAGTAAAGATAATGGCTTTTTTAGGCTTACTGAAGCTCCACACAGACTGGGAAGCCAGACTCTCTGCTTGCAAATGCTCATGTAACAACAGTGTCATAATTTTTCATCATCTGGACACCTGGCTCAGTATCCTGATATTAAAAGGGTAGATTCCCACTTTAAAACCTTATGAAAACTGGGGAAGGGATGCCTCAATTAACCTGACTCATCTTGAAATTGAGACTCAGGAGATTAATGAAAGCTTTTGTAGATGTGAATGGGAAGATATGTAGAGACGTAAGCTTTTTCTCAATCCCTTTTGTGACAGAGTTATGTTAGAGAGCCATGAACCATTATCCTATCTTGCAGATTCTGAGCAGGACTGATATGGAACATCAGGAATATAGTCTGTCCCAATTCCAGAGGGCTTACTTGATGCTGACTCTGAAAAATAAAATACAGGCAGAACAAGAGCCAACCGCTCAGGGTGCAAATTCTAGGCACTGGAAAGCATGTGAACTTGCTCTTCCATGTAGAAGGGCTAAAAGTATCACACAAATCCAGGCTGAACACTGGAGGCCTTTTCTTGTTTTTCCTTCTAAGTAGAACTCTGGTAAAAATAATTTCTGAGCCACCAGAGAGTTCTGGCAAGAATGTACTCTAAAGGCTGATGGGCTAGGCTGGTTGAATATATTTTCAGGAAAAAACTTAAAAAGTATTTTTTTATTTGGTCTTACTAAAATAATGTGAAGGTAATAAGTTTTTGTTTCTGGCATGTAACCTTCCCTCCAGTCTGTGCTGACCAGGTCTACAATACTAAGAAGATAAATACATTCATGTGATTCCTCAAAAAAAGCACAAATGTATTATCTGTGATGCAAGTTATTCCAAAGAAGAAAATCCTTTTTTCTCATATTGGTAGGTATAATATTACATGTGACACTCCTGGTACGAGTTTCTGAAACAGCTAAGCTGCATAAAAAGGTGATAAGGATGAATAATTAGATCTAGGCAAAAATAAGTGTTTAAGAACATTCATCTTAGAGCTGCATTGCAAAGGAAATGACATCCGAGTTTTAATTTTTCAGTAAACTGGACAACTCCATGCCAAGGGATCATTCTTGTGGAACATGGATATTCTGGCTGCCTTTCCATGCACACATGCAATAAAATTCCTTTTTTTCTCCCTGCTACAGATGCATTTGAGTCTTTGTTTCAATCACATTATTTAAAGCTAATTGTGCTTTTGAAGTTCTGTAGACAAGAAGCAAAGGATATTCTGCAAACCCCATGAACAAAGATATTAATATACTGCATAAATATTCCCAGACTTGCGCTGAGGAGGAGAAGGTATCTGATCAGAGGGTTTTCTTGGACTGGGAGAAGTCCAGGCCTTTGAGTAGTGGAGTGGTGACTGAGTGTTTGGCTTTGATGTCTTTAGTGGTGTCTCAGGAAAGAGGTGCCAGAAGGCAAGGCAGAGTTGATAGCAGAGGGAGGCTGCTTTGGGTCCTGTTGCCCCTTGTTCTAACTGGAGACTGATCTTTCTCATTTGCCATTCAGAGCTGTGGTTTTAGAATAGGTGTCAGGGCCTTTGGGGCAGCAGAGCAGGGGAAAGGATGGCCGTCCCTGGTTGGTAAGGCTGCAGCAAGGCCATCAGTGCGTCTCAACTCACGTTATCCATCAGCTCCTCATCCAGCTGCACCATCAGGACCTCAGGTTAAGAGGCAATTCCAGCTGGCAGTGGGTATCTGTGGTGTATTACCTGTGTTTTAGTCCAAAGTATTTCACACGAAGGGTCCTCCTCTAAACACTGAATTAGGTGGACTCTTTCAAAACTTCATGGGTGATAGTCCTGGAAGTAGAAAGTCTTCATGACTCACTGAGTATTGTCTGTAAGGAATGATTGAAGCCATCTACTTGCAATCCCACTAATCCCCTGCCATGTTTCTGAGACAGGACATCAGAATTCCTCTGATGACTGTATCAAATGCCGTGCTCAAGTCCTGCACAAGGAGTTATTTTTCAGAGTTCTGATAAAGGAAAATGTAGGTTGTTATGAGAAATGGATATAAATTTAATAACAAGGTCTGATATAAGCAGGAAGGTTTTTTACATTGTCTGTTCTCCTAAGATTACGGACAGCCTCTATAATGTGATGTGCCAGCAAAGCAGAAAAATGTTTTATGCTATTACAGCCTGGTGTTGGGAGTGTGGATCTTCCCTTTTCAGTCATTCAAGTGTAGTGGAAAGAGATTTGTGTGCAAATAGCAGAAACAAGCAAACAAACATAAATTCAATAGCTGAGAAAATCTTTGGATACTATGACTGTTTTCCCAGCAAAGCTGGTAAAGTGTGTGATAGTGAATGCTCCAAAAATCTAACTATACTTTTGGAGTTAATTGAGGAATTTCACTGATTTAAATAGAAAGATATATGGGTGGGACATGGTCTCTTAATATAGACCTTGAGAAGTTTGCTGCCTAATCCCTTGCGAATATTTGAAGCCTTGATGGTGTTATTGACAGCAAGAGGAACAGATCCAGTTGGAGTGTTTGTACAATTGGGTGTTTTGAGGAAGAACTGCTGTTGAAGTTAGAGGGAACAGTACTCATTCTGTGAAAAGGTTGATTTACATTTAAATCAGTAGCCTTTGCGCTGATGATTGCTACAAAACATAAATGTAGCGGTTCTGTGGAGTGTAGAATTATTTAGCAAAATCTTTCAAGGTTATGTGGTATCAGACCAGTGTTTCTGATTTGAATTCAATGTATTCTACAGCAGAATGCAGCTGGGTTAAATACAGGAATGAACCAGCCTCAAAAACACCACCAAAAATGATGACCAGATTTCAAGCACAGAGATTAGATGTCAGACCATTGAGAAATGCATAGAGAGACTTCCCTTGCTGTTGTACAGAGTTGGTTTTTGTTGCCACATGAGTGAAACAATGACAGAACATTATGGAATTTCATAGTGGAGGAACATGCCATGGTATCTCAAAAGAATGTGAAGACAGCAAGGTGAGGTACCCACCACTCAGAGCTGGCAGCACTGTCTCTTCACCTCTTTGTTTTTGATTATGTCATTTTCTTTCACTCCATTTTTTGGAGTGTGCAATAAAAGGCACAGGCCACTGAATTGAAGAATCTGGTCTATATGTTTTTCCTCAGTGTGCAGGGTGAGGTCCCCATTTCTTTTACTGAACACTAGTCAAATATTGTTTCAGTGTTTTCCCTGCCTTGTAGAGGGATGCTTGTCACCATGGTGTCTGAGTGCCTGATGTATGTTGACAATTTTACCCTTTCCATGTCCCAGCGAGCGCAGGATGTGGTTTTAAGAGTATTTCGTATATGAAGGACACAGACAGAGAGAAGTGAAGTGATTTATGTGAGTCCATTCAGGAAGTCTGCAGCAAAGTTGGAAAAAAATATCACCATGGCTGTGCTTACATTAGCAAGTCGAGGGGCACTGCAGGAGGGGGCTGTAACACTGAGGGGAGTGGTGCTGAAGACCTGGCATCCAGACTAAATTTGTTTTGGATGCTTTACTTTGGACGAGACCTACTCTCATCCAGGGAAATGGACTCTTACTGGCAGCTCAAATGCACCTGGAGCACACCTTTGGGTTTAGTTCTACCCTCCAAGAGTCCACTTTACCTCCTCTGAGACTACTTGTGTTATGAGCCTACAGGTGATGATCAGATTTATTTCTAGCACACAGTCCTGAGCACAGCTAAAGTAGTTCTGTAGAAACACCCTCCTTCTCCTTCCCTGCTCAGTTCCTCTACAGCATTTAAGGTGAATCCCAGGAGACACCTCCCACAGTGTCTCTGACATGATGTGTAAAACCAGCCAATTAGTTGCAGATTATTGATACTGTCCTTGGCTCACTTTTCTCATTTAAAACCTTCCTCTCAGCGAGCTTGCTGCCTCACATGGCTTCAGCTATCTGCTTTGCATCAATGACTTACAAATCTACCTGTTCTCTCCTGACCTCCCTGCCTCCATCAAGTGCAGCACCTCTAAAATTTTCCTCTGAGTGTCTTGCCCTCCATTTAAAAATCATGTGACAAAAACGTCATAGCTCAGTGAGCTGCTTGAAGTTGTTACAGCAGGAGCCCAAAGAGCCATTAAATATAATAAAATTTTACATATGTCCTAGGTTAGTTGTAGGAAGAAAAATGTTTCAGCTAATTGAGCTAATTTTTTACTAGGTATTTTATTTCAGTAATGTATTAAATAAATGTACTTCAGAACTGTTCTTTAAGTGCTTTATAAATGATAGAACCAAGTTTATCTGATACAATGTTTAGTTCAGTTTTTGAAATAAATTTGTCAGGCATCACAGAACGCAAACATCCATTTTCATACTTGTGGATCCCTCTGTCATGATTGACATTGTTGGCCACAAGATACATTTGGTTGTCTCAGGGAGGCTGTGAGCCCCAGGGTAATGAGCTTAAATGGTGTGAGACCTGCTGCAAGGCACAGTTGCAGCAGGCACTGACAAGAAACTGCTGTCAGGAGGCCTCTCACATATGATCCCCTACCCTCTCTCAACAGTGTTATTCAATATATGAATCAGTAGGATTTAGGTATCTCTGAATCTGGGATGACTAAATCCTCATCCCTGCAATGCTGACCAAGGCTGTGTGGCTACAAAAAGGCTTTCCATACCTTTTCATCAGAGAGCAGGGCCGTTAAATGACTCACACTGAGTTATGTATCTCGATGCTGTCAATGGTAAAAGTCATGTCTGGGAAAACAACAACTGTTCTGTGACTCACAATGATCCTGGAATGGAGATCAGGAAGGAGGAGAGGACTCAGAAGATGTAGTGCTGTTCTGGGGCAGTAGCTACACCCAGCCACTCAACTCTCCTTCCTGCCAAAGCCTCCCAGAACCATATCCCTTAATGCTCATACTGGCAGTTGTGAGGAAGATGTAGTATTTGAGGAATTAGTGATCCTGGGCAGGCCATGTTGGCCCCACTGGCCATTGTATTTGGGGTCTGAGAAGTCCATATATGCTAATATAATCTGTAAATTATGACATATTGGGGACAGGAAAATTCTACATGGATTAAGGGGTGGAATGTATTGATCTTGACCAGGTGACTGTTGCACCTTGTGATTGTTGGTGCTCTACACAGCAGTTACCTGAGCAGCCTGTGCTATGCTGCACATCCACCGTGGCCTCCAGCCTGCGCTGTGCTGCACAACTCCCCTGGTCACAGGACAACCTCAGCCAGACCACAGTGAGAGTGATCCCACAGGCAGCTCCCTCCAGTACCAGCAATTACACTGCCTGCTCAGCCTTGCCTTTGTTGAAAAGTGCAGTGAGAAGCTGTCATGAAATAGTCCTTTGTGAGCAGAGAGGTTTTCTATTAAGAACATGATATATTAGCTGAAATGACCCAAAAGGTGATATTTATTTCCCTGGATAGGACCCACTCTGCACAGTGTGCCATGGCAAAATCCAGACAGGGTCTCTGCAATGCTGCACAAACATGGGGTGCCACTGCTTGAAGGGATGTAATATTTATTTGTTATCTATATTCCTCTTCTTATTCTGTCTTATTAAGAGAGTTACCGATCTGCCTTACCTGGCAGCCTGATGATCACAGAAGAGCTGACCATGGGAATGTGAGCTGTCACCCACATTGTTCAGTGACAAGACTCAGTTTTCACAGAATCACAGAATATGCTCAGTTAGAAGGGTCCCAGAAGGATCACCGAGTCCAGCCTTTAGCCCTGTGCCAGACCATCCCCAAGAATCACACCCTGTGCATGAGAGTATCATCCAAACACTTCTTCAATTCTCTCAGGCTTGGTGCTGTGACCACTGCCCTGGAGAGCCTGTTCAGCACCCAGCCACCCTCTGGGTGAGGAAACTTTTTCTAATATCAAGCATAACCTTCCCCTGACACAATTTCAGGCCATTCCCTTGGATTCTGTCACTGGTCCCCACAGAGCAGAGATCAGTGTCTGCCCCTCCTCTTCCTCTCACAAGAAAGCTGTAACTGCAGTGAGGTCTCCCCTCAGTCTCCTTTTCTGCAGCTGAACAGACCAAGTGACCTCAGCTGCTCCTCATACAGCTTCCCCTTTCAAGGCCCTTCACTGTCTTTGTTGCCCTCCTTTGGATGCTCTCTTATAGCTTAAAATCTTTTTTACTCTGAGTTCTGGACAACTTCAGGCAATCTTACCCAGTTCCTGGATACGATGTCCTTTGATCCTCACAACATGGCCAGTTAAAGCTGAAACTGAAGCTGTACTTCACCTCATGAGGCTGCACAGGGTGTTGCTCTCCACCAGTCACCAGGAGACTTACCTTGCCCAGCCATCATGGGCAACATGTGTCCCTGGGTACTTCTGTTTGCCAGTCCCTCAATTTCCTGGTCTTTGCCTCAGCAAGAGAATGTCTGCTGTGATTAGTACAGAGAAGAGTGTAAAATCTCTGATTTGGCAGAAGTCCCCATTGATTGATTTCCAGATCACAAAAGATAACCAGCTGCCAAGCCTCGGGAGCACTCCAAGTAAGTATTCAGACAGGCAGACACCACACGTTTGACAGATGTTAGTCACATTGCTTAATGCTCTGCTGGATGCTACAGATGTGAGCATGGTATAAGAACCTACAGAGAAAAAAAAGGATAGAAAAACCCATACCAAATGACAATTTCCCTTAAGAGATCACTTCCACACTTCCTTTTCTAGATTCTCAATGCAGTTTCTCTTGTATAATTAATAGCATAACACCTTTATTCCCATACCAGTCTTACACCTTACAGGCTGTCATCTGAAAACAAGGGCGTAGATTTTGTGCTGTGTTAGGTTTCAGCTAGGAAAAGGTTATGGGTATAGAATTTTAATTCAAAATTATCAACCATATATATATATACAAATATATATGCTCACAGGTTAAGCTGACCCATGGTCCTATATAAACCTTTGCCTGCTAGATACACAAAAAATGCTTTCCTTAAGCTACAGGTAGGAAGGTGAAGGAAGGCAGAAGCAGCCTGTGTGTTTTTTGGTTAGCAGAGTTATATGGCAACAATGCTCTGCTGCAGGAAATGGCTTTTACTGGTGTGGTGGGTTGACCCTGGCTGGATACCAGCTGCTCTGTCACTGCCTTCCTCAGATGGGTAAGGGGAGAAGAAACATAACAAAAGGCTTGTGGGTCGAGAAAAGGGCACAGAGAGATCACACACCAGTTGCCAGCATGGAGAAAACAGACCTGACTGGGGGAAATTAGTTTAATTTATAACTAATCAAACCATAGTAGGATAATGAGAGATAAAAGTGACTCTTCAGACACCTTCTCCTCATCCCTCCCTTGGTCCTGGGATCAATTTCACTCCCAGTTTTCTCTGCGTCTTCCTCCCCAGCAGCACAGGGGGATGGGGAACTGGAGCTGTGTCGGTTCATCACACCTTTTCTCTTTCGCTCCTTCCTCCTCGGGGGGAGGTCTCCTCACACTCTTCCCCTGCTCCAGTGTAGGGTCCCTCTCACAAGAGGCAGTCCTCAACAAACTCCTCCAGCTGAGCTCTTTCCCGGGTCTGCAGTTCTTTCAAAAACTTCTCCAGTGTGGGTCTCTCCCATGAGGTGCAATTCTTCAGCAACGGGCAGCTCCAGTGTGGATTCCCTGCAGGGTCACAAGCCCTGCCAGCAAACCTGCTCCGGCATGGGTGTCCCTCTCCATGGGACCACAGGTCCTTCCAGGGGCCTCTTCAAGCGTGGGCTTCCTGCAGGATCACAGCCTTCTTTGGGCATCCCTCTGCTCTGTTGTGGGCTCTTCCACGGGCTGCAGGTGGATCTCTGCTCCCCCATGGACCTCCACAGGCTGCAGGGGCACAGCTGCCTCTCCATAGGCTGCACCAGGGGAATATCTGCTCTGGCCTCTGGAGCACCTCCTCCCCCTCCTTCTGCGCTGACGTGGGCTCTGCAGGGCTATTGCTCTCACATATTCTCACTCCTCTCTCTGGCTGTAATTGTGCAGTTGTTTTTTGTCCCTCTTCTTACCTCTGTTGTCCTGGAGGCACTGCCATCAGTGCTGATGACCCCAGCATTGGCAAGTGGAAGGTCCATCTTGGAGCTGGTTGGCATTGGATCTGTTGGACACGGAGGAAGCTTCTGGCAGGTTCCCACAGAAGCCACCCCTGTAGCTCTCCCACTACCAAAAACCTTGCCTTGCAAACTCAATACAACGGGTATCCTGCCCTGGGATTTCTTTCAAGCTCCACACCACAATTTGTGTTCTTAAAGTCACATGAAAACAGTGTCTTTCCTCAAACCAGCTCTTTTCTTTCTCTAGTTGCACTTGTCACACTTCACGATGTGCACAGGCTGTGAACCCTATCATGCAGGACAGAGCTCTCAGCTGTTGGTATCCAGCCATCTCCTGCATCCTTTTCTTTATGAGCTCAGAACAAGGGCTCTAACAACATAGCCCAAGATGTCTGGAGGGAAGGATGACTGATGTTGCATGTTCAGAAGATTAACAGGTTTGGGAACATAAGTTCTGTTGTACAAGTATTCCTTGGGGGTGAACACATCCCTAAATCTTTTACCTCGTACCATCATTACAAGACATGGTGAATCTCACTGTTAAATATTTTGTTCTGTTATCTGTGTTACATAAGCTCTGGAATAAAATCTCAAGCAATTTTGCTCGCTTGTGTGTACAGAGCAATAAACAGATACAAATTCAAAAGGAAAAGGAGAAAAAAAAGCCCTCAAGAAAAGTATGAATGAGCTTGAAAAGGGCAAATAAAACAGCAGAGACATTTATATTGGTCTCTCCTACTGCTCTGAACAAAACAATTATGAGATAAGAGAGGCGAGAATGGGAGGAAATTCTTTCATTTTTCACGTTGAAAGTCCGAAGGATCCAATAGCCTGTTTATGAAGAGCAATAAAGAAGATACATGAACTCGGTAAAGATGTTGTTACAAATATATTGGCCTGTTTGGAAAGGCCAGGAGTTTGGTTTTTTGGGGGAATTTTTGCTACTTTTTGTTTGTTTGTATTGGTTTTTTTTTAGTGTTGCTGCTTTTTATATAGAGCTATCAGCTGAGGTTTTAAGGGTGGAGGATTTTTGTTGAGAGAGCAATAACTGACAAGAATTGTTTGTTATAAGTAGCAGAGAAGACTAATGTTTTTATTTAGGATTTGGAAATGGTATGAAAAAAAGGCAGAAGGGAACTGGAATTTAATGATGCTTACATAAACAAATATAACTTTGGTCAGCTTTTAGACAAAGTTAAAACCAGCTATTTTTTTTTTTCTAATTTGAAAGTTTAAAAACCAGAATACATTTGCCTGGTACAATGATGCTAAAAATGGTTGCTGATCCTCAGAAGGGAGATTTATCACTCTTTTCCCTTTCTAGTCTGAAATGTGTGTTCTTTTGTAATAGTACAGAGAAGACCATCTTTCTGCCAGTTAAGGGATGATGTTCACAGCATTATGGCACTTTAAAAGCAATAAAATTAATGTACATATATATTTCCTGATTTCTTCCCTCTCTTGCTTAAATATAACAAAATAATGTATTTCAGTACAGACATGTGAATTTGTTACCAGCATTCTAGCGAATGAATTATCCTGTGGAAGAAAATACAAGTTTAGGAATAACAGTAAGGTCTCTGCAACTCTCCCGCTGTTGCCTCTATCAAGAAACTTTTTTAACTAGCAAAATCTAGCATTTTGAAGGATGTGTGTGCTGCAAAAACTTTTACTCGTGCTGTATTCACCTATCATAACTAGACATCAAAAAATATTTGTATCAGAAATCTCTCCAAGTCAATAAATAAAAAATTACATAATTCCATAATCTTTAAGAATTATTATTGGTGTAATAACTCCCTCTGGGGATTAACCACAGTTGCAAGGCCTGTGATTAAGGTTTCTTAGTCCTTATCATTGTTGAATTCTGTTTTCAGTGGTTTATAACTTTGCCAGACTGTGATAATTTGGATTAAAGCTTTCCAAAAATGTGACAAGTGCCTGTATTTAGCTGAATATTTTTGGAAGCTTTAAAAAAAAATGAATCAGCACTTTTTAAAACTGGGTCAGGGAAAATATGTTTCTCTGCCAATATTCAAACAAAAATCTCTATAGTTGTTTTATTAGCAAGTTTTTGCCTGTTCTGCCTTTAACTGTTAATTCAGGACATGGAGTTTGGCACATAGATTTCCTCTGTGTCAGGGAAGTGCTGTCTTTCCATACAGCTACCTCCTTCGGCCAAAATATTAGCTTCTGAAAAACATTTATATGCTTTTTTTGTCACTGGAGAGTTATTCTAGATCCTAAAGATTTCAAACACAATGAACAAGCTGGCGGAGAAAGTGAGGCAAGCTGGGGTCTGCTGCAGCACAAATGGCTGGGATATGAAGCACAGCAGGAAGAGGAAAATGAACACAGCCACTGTGGGATCAGGAGCTCAGAGGTGGGTCTGTGGTTTGGAAATGGAGAAGAAAAATAGAAAAATCCTGGTTAAAAAGGGGAAAGATGTGTGAACAGTACTTAGAATCAGTAGAGGAGCACTGGGGGAGGTATTTCATAGAACCATGGAATTGCAGAATCATGGAATCTCAGAATCATGGAGTAATAGAATCACAGAATGGTTTGGGTTGGAAGGGAACCCCACCATGGGCAAGGATGCCTTCCACTAGACCAGGTTATTCCAAGCTTCTCTGTACAAGGACAGCCTGTTACACGTGTAATTCAGTGTCAGGGCACATGTCCCACCACTGGAGTACTGTAGGGTTTTTTGTTATATTTGTCATCACAGGCCCTAGTACAGTTTTGGCTTGCATAAATCATCAGACTCCCAAGTGATGCTCAGGCAGACTCCCAGCATTAGTGTGTGTCAGGAACTATTTGCAAGAGGCATTTTGGGTGTAGGGCTCCTATTTTGGGGTGATGAGGAAGGTAAGCTGTTTTGAAATGAACAGTCCCATTCCATCTGTCTTTAATTGTAAATCTTATTGCTAAAAAAGCACTCATTTATTCTTCTCCATCTGCACCCAGAGGATGAAAAACAGTGGCTACTGTCAGCTACTCTCTCACCTCTGCTGGCAGGCTCAGTAGAGCAGATCCAGAGATTTCTGCCAGGCTGGAGAGAGTACAGGAGGCAATGTGATGCTGTGTTGTTTTACAGTTCTTTTAAAGACTCTTTTAAAGTTCATAAATGCTTCAGAAGTTACATGCGAAAAAAAGCAACCCACAGGAAAAAGATACTTGGCTGCAAAAGGGAGGTGATGTGGCAGGAGAGAATGGAGGAGGCTGTGCCAGGCCAGACTGTCTGGGATGGCCCTGACTCTCTCCCCTCTGGCTCATCTTAGGCCTGTTCTCTTCAACATCTTCTTCAGTGACTTGGGCACAGAGCTGGAAGGGACACTAAGCAGTTTTGCAGAGGACAAAACTGGGATGAGCTGTTGATGCTCTCAAAAGCAGGGATGTCCTGCAGAGGGATCTTGACAAGTTAGAGGGCTGGGCAGTCCTCAGCTATATGACATTCAAGGGGAAGTGCCAGATTCTGCACCTGGGATGGGGCAACCTCAGATGGATGGACAGACTGGGGAAGGAGATGCTGGAAAGCAGTGCCAGGAAAGGGCTCTGGGGGTCCTGGTCGATGGCAAGTTAAATATGAGCCAGCAGTGCCCTGGCAGCCAGGAGGGCCAAGCCTGTCCTGGGGGCATCAGGGAAAGCATCTACAGCTGGGTGCAGGAGGGGATTGTCCTGCTCTGCTCTGGGGCGGTTTCACCTGGAATATTGGGGCAGTTTTGGGCACCATGATTTAAGACAGATATTAAGCTATTAGAGACCATCCAAAGGAGGGCAACAAAGAGCGTGAAGGGCCTGGAGGGGAAGCTGTATGAGGAGCAGCTGAGGTCACTTGGTCTGTTCAGCTGCAGAAAAGGAGACTGAGGGGAGACCTCACTGCAGTTACAGCTTCCTTGAGACAAGGAGAGGAGGGGCAGACACTGATCTCTGCTCTGTGGGGACCAGTGACAGAATCCAAGGGAATGGCCTGAAGCTGCGGCAGGGGAGGGTTAGATTGCATATTAGAAAAAGATTCTTCACCCAGAGGGTGGTTGGGTGCTGGAACAGGCTCTCCAGGGCAGTGGTCACAACACCAAGCCTGCCAGAGTTCAAGAAGTGTTTGGATGATACTTTTGGGCACACAGTGTGACTCTTGAGGATGGTCTTGTGCAGGGCCAGAAGCTGGACTCCAGGATACTGATGGGTCCCTTCCAACTCAGTATATTCTGTGCTTCTGTGATTTGATCAGAGTTGCCCTAGGACAGAAGAATTAGGCATTTTTGTGAACTGCAGACCTGAGGAAACATCCTGAGGAGTCTGAAGGGACATCGTTAGGGAGTGACCCAAAGAGGTGCTGCTCTAGGAGTCCTCTGGCTCATTATATAATCCCAGCAGATACTCCAGACAAGTTGTAGGTTAATCTGTTCCATGTATGCTCAAAGACAAAACCTTTTCCACTTGTGTGTGTGTGCTTTTCTTGTGGATAGTATGTGACTAAATTCACTGTGGTCCCCCAGAACAGTGTAGAATCAAATAAAAGGTGACACTGGAGATGAAACAAGGAGGCAGAAGGAAAGACCTTGTTGCTTCAGTGATGGAAATGAGTTTGGACAGCAGGGATACACTTTGAGGAAAGACCTTCCCTTTCCTACACTTTCTGTAGGTGTTTTTGAGCAAGCCAATGTTTTGGATAAGGCTGAATCATAAGAAAAGCAAAGTAAATACTTTTATTTCTGATGATGGCTGAACAGGTCTTATTTCCAACAGTGTGGAAGGACATCAACACAGGTACAGAATGGCTTTGTGTATTGATAATACATGTGAGCTGAAAGTGCTATATTGCCTTGGGTTAATTACACTCATCAATGCGGTTTGCCTCTCCTCTGACAAATTGGGGACAGCAATGTCATTCCAATCTGTTTTATCTGTTTGGATTTTTAATTATGAATTATTAACTCAGATCTTGGGTGCTTGATGTGTGTGCACATGCGCATGCCTGTGTGAACACATCTGACCATCTTTTGCATCAAATCAGAAAACTTCTGAATTATTTATGATTAAAGTACAGTAACAATATTTTAAAAAACGTAGTTGTGCATAGAAAGGACTACAGTGCCAGAAGTGACAGCAGAAGAATTAATGCTTTCTCCAGGCCCTTTTTATCTTAGAAATGATTGACACAGTAATTTTCTTCTTGTGCTTTAATAAAAGTGTATACATTATACACACCAACAAATCCTCACTGGGCCAATTACACATCATATGACTTATCTTGTCACAGTGCCTAATATCCAAACAATAAATTAAAAGGTAAGCTTTATATGCAGATTTGCATATGAGGATGTTTTCCAGTCCCCAGACTCAATTGTCTTATGAACACTACAACATACAAGAAAAAGAAACAAGCTGGCTAGGATTTGTGACTAATAAATCCTGCCTGGTGGAACGAACTGTATCTGTATGACTTACAAGGGTGTGCTGTATAAGTAACATTTGTTTTACATATTGAAATTATACTGGGAGATGAAATACTGAACAAATATTGAAGTGCTTCCTTTCACACAAGATATTCTGCACACATGCAAAGACATATTAGTTATATATATGCAACACAATATATTTGGTACCTATTCACACCACTCTGAAATGTAAAGAGGCCTCTCTATAAATGAGCAGTTTACTTGTTTTTCATTTCCAAGTAGGGATTTTAGTGGGAGGTGGAAATGCCAAAGTTTGCTTGCATCCTGCTCGTACCTGCTGGGCTTTTAGAAAGCTTTGATTAGATCTGAATATATGGTTTCTAAGAATGTTTCTGCTCTAATGGCACAGTCGTGGTGCTGGATTTTCCTCAGTGAGGGCTATCAGCCTGGTTTGTCCTAAACTAAACTGTTTAATAACATGGAGGCAAAAAGGGGGCATTCATCTTTATTTCCACTGCCTTAACCACATTCATTCATGGCATCTAATGCAACATGTGCAGCATTTCTCTCACTTTCTGCTGTGGGGTGACTCATGCATTGCAGAGAGCAACTTCATTGAAGGTGTGACCTCCCCATTGACATATGGAGGAGATGGATTAGGTCATGGTTCTGCACCTCTCTAGGCTTGGGTATTACAAATGCCTGAGGGGAAACAAGCTGTTCAAAATAATGGAGCTGAGATGGTTGTGCTGGAGGGAAATGGGGAAAAGATTGTGGCCTCTGAAATATGGTCTGTTTTCCATTCTCCTTTTCTTCCCCTGAGCTCTTGGTGAAGCTGCAGTTTAGTCCTTTGTGAATCTGTGAATAGAATTACCACTGTGTTGCACTGTTGTTGGTCAGATAGCTTGCCTAAACGTCAATAAATTGTTGACTAGGTTTTTAGTCTATGCATGACATAATTTTGAAAGTATGCACCCATTTGTTATTGGAGAGTGTTTAGACTTTGCTGAGGGAACAGACATTTTATAGTACCTAGAAGCCCAGTCATCATGCCCCACTCCATATACGTCAATAACCATTCTAGAAGGCTGACCACAACAAATTAGTCTTCTTATTCTTGCCCCTTTAATTGATCCAGTCTGCTAGTTCAGACTAAAAACGGGTTTAAATCACAGTGCCTTGCAGTCATTTTAGACTAGTAAGATGCATTCTTCTGGGTGCAAATATTTTATTTAAACTGCTGCTTTCAGAGAAACAACACTAGGCCCTGAACATTTTGGTGCTGAAGGATCTAAGAATAACTAGTTAAAATTAATTGCTCTGGCCTGACTCTTAGTTGCCCAACATTTTGGGTTTTTTTCTCAAAACTGCAACAGATACAGGCTGAGCCTGACTGATACATACGAAACCTCACCTTTCACAAAGCATGGATCAGCATCACTTGATCTCCATTTTCACAGAGCCAGCAAAGGGAAATGTAGCTAACTAATATAGCTGCTCCAAGATGCAAAGGTATATGTGGTGCTGGCCAAAGAAGAAAAGAAACAGATTATTAGTTTTTGCTTTATGTGCCATTAAAAAGAAAGGAAAATGGAAAGGAAAAACCTCATCTTTTTGCAAGCATTTTAAAGGTTGATGGTGTTTCTACCCAGCTTTAGACACCAGTCTTTGGAGCTTAGGTTAAGAAATAAGTATCACAAGTCTCTTTTTCTGGTCAGAAGAAAGACAGAAATTCCTTCAAAGGATGAATTTGCTTGTCAGCTGATTTGAGATGCTCTTCAGAAAGCCAGTCTTTCTCCAGCATCAGTAGTGGGAGGTCAGTCCTGTAGCCTGGGCAACTACAGCAAAGTGTCTGACTTCGCACCAGGTGACTATCACCAAGGACTTCAAATGTTTAAGACCAGGCTTAAAGAGGAGCTACAGATCTGCCTATTTGCAAAGACAGCCAATGGATCAGTACAACAACACATGCCAGATCATGCAGACATTAATTTATGACATGTTATCTCACAACATCTAATAGAGGGTGATGAATAGAGCCAAGTGTGTGGCTAATGCTGCAGGGTGCCACTTTCCTATTGCACTGTTGACTTCAACCAGCATTCAGCACTTCACAGCGTGTTGCATGCTGGTGAAATCTCACTCCATTGAGCTTGAAAAGGATAATGTATTTTTGTGTATCATGAGACCACTGTAGAGTTTATAATTACTTTTGCATTTAAATTTCTTGCTTTTAAGGTTTGGTAGTTTTAGCCAAATTTCCTAAGGAAACAAGACTTACACCGTCATGTTCTCTGTTAGCTCCTTCTCATAACTTCTGAACCTGGGGTCCAATTTCAGCTCTATTTGACGAAGGAATGTATGAGATATTACATTCCAACAAATTTTGTAAAAATCAACAGCTTGATAGATGTAGATACACCATTGCTCGAGTTGAAGTCTTGTTGAGTACCATTCAACTCTTATTTATTCCATTTGGCAATGGACAGCTGGCCAGTTCCTGTGCATAAGTGCTGAACCAATCACAGCCCAAGTCATCTTTTACCCACCTAGAAGGCAGGGAAACTGGAAAAAGAGGGTCTGGGTGTCGCTTTGGAAAACTGAGAGGGATTTTGTGTCATAAGAAATTGTGGGGAGTTGTGGTAGGGGTGTATTTCAGAAGATGCGGAGGAACTGCCAATATTTTCATGAAAGGGATTTTAGGAATGAGTAACAATTAAATTCATTATTCAGCAAACAAGTTCTCCTCATCCTTCTATGTTTTGTATTGTGTAATTGACTGAAGATATAATAAATATCCTGATGTCTAAAAAATGGGATAGGAAGGACAACCACTGAAATTGAATCAGATGCAAAATTCTAACACCTGCATATTTGTAAGACATTTAGAGTGCTCTGCAAAAAAATTCATAGAATGATCCAATGATCAACTGGTCTATCATCTTTTCCTTAGCCATAAATGAAATTAATTAGCAAATGATCCATTTGGAAAATACTTCCTATTAGGTTTTGCTTATTCTTTAGCCTCCAGTAATGATCTCCAATGAGTTTTCTAACAGTGACATGTTGGGATCAGAGGAACAGCAGCACTGAACCTGCTAAATTATTAGTCTGTTCCAGTATTCACACTCCAAAAGCCATCATAATGAGATACGTCTAGGGAGGATGCAGCTAATCTCCTAATGAATAACTGTAACAACCAGACCTTCAGGGAGATTTCTTCTTAACCCCAAACAGTCAGCGGTATGCTTGTGCCCTGCAGCAAGAGGGCTTATGTCCATAATGAATCTATATTTCAATCATTTACCTATGGACAGTCTTATTAATAATATAAATGCAATAACTCAATGTTGGGGTTAAAAAAAGGAGAAGAAAGTGTAGGAAAGAAATTGTTACTGCTCAGTGAGCACCAGGGTGGAAAAATTGGAGTTTGCAGATGTGACAAAAACACCAGCGTCTAATAAAACTGCCTTTATTAGCTTAATTTGCCACATATAGCACAAATATTTAACTTGAATGAGGCATGAATTAGTAAAAAAATATGTGCTGTGCCATTTAAAGTGCTATAGTTGGATAAAATAATGTATATCTTTTCATATGCAGTCCTTGAAGTCACACTACATACATCTTTAATTTCTTCAATTAAGAAAAAAAAGAACAAATGGAGTTAGATTTTAATTATTCATAGTTCATTTGAGAAAAATCTTTGTAAATGAGAGGAAGGAGAGTTGTGCTATCTATCACAATGAGAAAAAGAAGAGAGAGAAAATCCACTCTATGAACTATTTGACGATGCATAAGCTTTTGCCTGCATTAGGTACTGCAGCCTGATGTGTAAAGGAAGAAGCATCACAGGAAGAGCTATTTAGGAGGCCATGACACTGAGACTGCACCCCAAAATACGAAACTGCTGGTTGGCAAGTAACCACACTGCACATTTACCAGAGTCCCACTGAGTATGTGCAGGCATGTCCTTGAAGCTTATTTATGGAAATATGGAACTCTTGTGTTTGATCAGACTTATGTTCTATTCAGACCACCTTTGTCTTTGGCAAGGGCCAAAGCCAGCTGAGTCAATGAACATGTGGGAACGCTGTAGGAGATGTGTCCAAGGAAGTCAGTAATCACCAGAGTTTGACTTAAACCTTGGAAAATTTATTCCCTCCAGCATACTTGTCCAAGTTGTTGTTAAAAGGGGGGATATTTTTGTTGTCAGTAAGAAAGCTGGTTCCTCTTTGGGTTTTACTGGACTATTGATCTTATGACTGATTTGCTGTAGGGAGTTGCACAGTCTTATCATGCACTGGATGAAAAATGATTACTTTCTATCAGCTTTGAATTGATTATCTTTCATTTTCATTGAATGTCTCCTTGGCAAAGGAGAACAGAGCCAGCAATCTGCCTTTTTGAGCAATTCATTATTTTATTCGCTTTTGTGTAGGCTTTCTAGGCCTTCTAATTTGCAAAGTCAACAATCCCAGTCTTTTCATTCTGATTTTACGTAAGTGACCTCTGTGCTCCTAATGATTTTCAACTTGCTTCTGAACATGCAATTTTTAATAACTTTTTTGAGATAACAGGGTCTGATTTGGGTACAAGATTATAATGACACATCATTATTTCTTATATTGGTATTATGATTTTTCTTGTTATTAAACTGCATTTGCTTGTTTAATTGTAAGTGCGGTCTTTGCTACATGGTCAAAATTGCAACTGATCTCTTTCCTAACATAGTTTAAAGCAGTGTATGCTCTATGTGCAACTCAATTTCTTTTGGTTTGATGCATACTACTTTCCATGTTTTGGTGGTGAACTTTATGTACTATTGTGTTTGTTAAACTAAAACCGGTATATGTTAAATTTCCTTGAGAATCCCTGAAATGGTTCCCAGACCTCAGTTATGTAAATAATATATTGTCATTTGCAAATTGAGATGCTTCACTGTTTATCTTCCTGTTCCAGGTGTTACCAGGTATGTTAAATAATGCCAGTGCCAATGTAAAATCACAAAGCATCTGCTGTTAAATTTTTAAATTGGCCATTAATTCTTACTTTGTCTTCCGTCTCTTAGCCATTTCTTAATTCACACTGATACTTTGCCTCTGTATGACTTTCTAAGTTCAGGAGTACCATGTTGTTAACAACCCTGTCAAAAACTTTGTGTAATCAAAGGAATATTTTCTTCTTTACCTGCTAATTTATCAACACATTCAAAGAATATTAATAAAGTAGTGTGGCATAGTTTCTCTCTGCAGAATTTATGCTAATTAGATATTGTCTTATCTTAATATATAAAGAAGAATGTTATTCTATATGCAATGATAATTTAAAAAAAAATTTCAAGATATAACACCTTTACCAGTGTGGACGTTCAGGCTTTTCAGAATCAGAGATGTGGTGTCTGCAATCCCACATCCCACAAAAGTGTAATAGAGTAGCTATCTTGAAAGAGAAGTTGTGTTTTTTGCTATCAGCTCTGCTACTTTATTTCTAAAGTCCTTGGAAGATTTGAAGTATAACTGTCTTTGTCCAGGAAGTCAGTCAGTACAAGGAGAGAACCAGTATGAAAATGGGTTTAAAACTCTGGTTCCCAAAAAGCAAAATGCACCTAAAGTAAAGCTGAGGCCTTGAGCGAAGCCCAAGACACCAGACTCTATTCCAAATCTGACAAATGTGGTCATTTTTCAGCCACCTTAAGGAAGGGCCATTGCAGCATCTCCCAGGGTAGCGCCTCGGAATGCCAGCTGGTACAAAATGCACAAGTCCACTT
This sequence comes from Campylorhamphus procurvoides, assembly GCA_013396655.1. Classification (NCBI taxonomy): domain Eukaryota; kingdom Metazoa; phylum Chordata; class Aves; order Passeriformes; family Dendrocolaptidae; genus Campylorhamphus; species Campylorhamphus procurvoides. The sequence continues at coordinate 541,807 of WBMV01000778.1, forward strand.
AGCAACCAACAGCTTGAGCTGGAGCACCTACACTGCTGCCCTGCAGAGTGCCAAGCCTGGCTACCCACTGCTGCGAGAATGTGGAGAGCTGCTGGTAACAGCACAGCACTAACCTGTTTCCTTGCGAGAATTTTCTCCTCACCTTCCCTGAGCTGGGCAGCTGAGGTTAGCGATGAAGTTCCACCTGGGCCTTACCATCTGAGATGTGATGGAGCATCCTGCTGGCTGGTTTTTGCCAGAAATGCTTTGATCTCCACTTCAGCTCAGATTTTCTAATCTGACCTTTTGCTTTGGTCTTTGTCCAGAAGAGGCCGAAGAGTGAAAGTTGTAGTTGCTGTGAGCACTATTTTTGGGGAATGTTTTAAAATGACCTACTGTACCCCGATATTTGGTCTAATCAAAAGAATTTTTGTTGAATTACTTTTTAATCTTTATCTCTGTATTTTAATTAATGTATGTGGTGCCTAGAGCAAAGGAGGCCAGGCCCTTCCAATTAAATTAAAATGAATTGTAATAGAAAGATACAGAAGAAGACAGGAATTAAATCAGAAGCATAAGGATTGAAATATATCACATTCTTCTTGACTTTTTCTTACTGTATGTAGGAGTAGCAAGTCCACACCAAACTTAAATTATATTCTGGAACTCTATCAATTTTCTGCTAATGGAAGATTGGAGAGCTCCTGAACTCCATGGCGGTCCCATGGCCACATTAAACTAGGTAATTATGATTTTCTCCAGCTAAGCTAGCCACTAGAAGGAAGGTACAGCTATGTTTTAAATTTGCCACATTGTGTTTACTTTCTTGGAGTTTTGTTTCATTTCCCTGATGACTTCTTTTTTTTTTTGACAGAAGTTATGTTGTTTTTGATCCAGGGATGATCCTTGTGTCTGAGAAAAGCCCCTCTGCCATGAGTGGATCATTTTGTATGAATAAAAACATCTATTACAAACACTTAATTGTCCTATTGGATCCTAAATGTATTGAAGCAACAGTTGTTCCTATTTTGAGAGACTTGAAGTAAAGTAGTGGGACAAAAGACTATATAATAATAGAAAACCTTCTGTGAGAAGTGTGTGTGCCAGGGGATTATTGCTCCCTGTGCAGACCTTAACTTGCACAGACATGCAAACACACAAATGAGCACTCACCCTGTGGTAAACTACTGGCAATGGGATGCTTAAAAAGACATGACCAAAAATTAGTAACGTCACAAAAAAACAACATAAGGTTTTCAGAAGAACATACCGTGAAAATTGTTTCTCAGTAACGGAATGAGTCTTCATGCCCCAAAGTAAAAGGAAATGTTCATTCTTAAATCAGCGCAATAGAAGTTTTGCATATTTTAAGTAAAAGGCAGTGGTGACAGGAGTTACAAAACAGTGACTTATTTTTAAAGTTTTCATATCTCACTGCCTGAAATTATAATATAAATCTGTTTTTAGGAATATAGTTGTAAAAATTTTTTCAGATTTGCTGAAAGTATCACACAAAGTGAAATGTCTGTTGTATGTGTGTGTGTGTGTTTTCCAGAAAAAGGTACAGCAGATCTGTGATCCTGGAAGACCATATTCTTTGGTGAAGAATATAAATCTCAAATCACTACCTCTCAAAGCAATGTTCCTCCAAAGTATGACACTGAAGCTGAAGTTAGGGACTGCCTGGAGCAGAGGCAGATGCAGTAGGAGTTGTTTGTGGGTTTTCCATACTCTAACTGATATTGCAGCTATTGGTATTAGATTTATGGAACTCCATCACAGACTGAGAAAACAAAATACAAAGATAACAACATACTTTTAGTCTCCTTTATATGTTTTCTCTGTGCACACCCCTGAATTTCTTCTGCTTTACTTACATCCTTTCTTTCTTCACAGGCTTCTTAAACTCCTTTCATGCTGTCTTAACAACACAAACATGGGATTTTCTGTCTCTGCAGCTCTTGTCATTTAAAACATTCTTCCTATACCTCTTTGTCTTCTTGTACTTCATCTAATTGTACAAACATGTATTTTCTCCAGGCTCAGAAAAGCCCATTGTTCAGCCACCCAGGACAACTTAACAACAAGCCTGGACAAATGTAATTTAATTACTTCCTCCTCACTGGCTGAGGTGCTGAACTGCGTTTAAAGATCTTGCGTGTTCTCCAACCTCATGCTGAAAAGAAAACTAGCTTCCACCTCAGTTTCTTTTAAGTGCTGCTTAACAGCAGGAAAAGAAAGGATGGCTTTGTTCAACCAACCATTTTCTCAGCTTCTACCTCTGTCTTGTTCGCCCAGTGAGTCTCCTTAGCAAAATAATGACAATGCTGATATGTTGTAGAAGAACCAGAAAAGATCCAGTTCTTCACCAGGAAGCAAATTTACAGATATTTTCTTTGGGAAAATCACCTGAAAAGGACATTCCTGGCTTTTAATTGATCTTTCATTCTCTTTTTAAATGCAGATTGCTTTTGCAGCTTCATCTAACTCTACAACAGGTTCAAAAAATCAGTCCCTTCTGTCCCTCTTCACCTCTGGTGATGGCTCAGGGACCTTGTCTGGAGTTTCAAGATCTAGTGGGAAGAAAACAGTGACCACATTACCTTGTCCCTGTCAGGTCCACTGAGGACCCCTTCCAGTTCCTGATCTCTCTACAAGGAAGGCAATAGTTACAGAGTACTTATTCCTAAAATTTGGATTTAAAGTTGTTTGACAATCAGTTTGACAGTTTCTTGAGTAAAATATATTCCTGAAATGAAACTTAAATGAAACTTAAACTGTGGCAACCACTTGATTTCCAGAAGCTGCAAGACAACTTGTCTGTTCAATTATTGTCAAGATGTGAAAAAGATATTTACAAAATTCTGATTCCCTGATTTTGTTATCCAGGAGACAAATTAAAAGGAAAAAATAACTTAGAAGTTGCAGGATCTGCGTTGGACCCTCTGAGGGGAAAATGGCTTTCCCTGTCAGTAATATCCTCTGTAGCCTCGGTCAACCCCTTGGGCTTTGTCAACCCCAGAGCTCACACAGACAACTGCACTCAAACTGGCACAATTTGTAGCTACTGTGGGTAAGACACCTCACCTTTTGATCAGATCCTCCTGCAATTTAAGAGCACAGATCAGTCTCTCATCCTGGGTTTGTAGGTGCATTAAAAATCAACTGTCCTGAAATCAGTGGCATTTAGTCTTCCAAATGACTCGAGCTTGCTGGCTAGCTCAAAGCAGCTGGAGAAATGTGCTCTGCAGTGATCCTAGTCCTTTACCCCCACATTGTTGGGATCTGAATAGCCCCTTCCAGCCTCCAGGCTGCGATTTGCTTTATGGTGTGGACAGAGGGGGCAAGAGGCAGTGGTAAAGAGACAATGCAATGTGCTTCCCAAACTGTCAGGCTCCCCTGCTCAGACACAGGTCTCGTCGACTGCTGTAAAAGGGGGATGCTGACACTGCCTTCTCAGCCTCACAGCTGTATGGGGAGGAAAAATCCATTAAAGTTTGTGATATGCTGATATACTATGGATCTGAGAGCCACAGAAGTACCTAAGATAGACAGCTAATTGTTACAATTTTGGCAGTATGTGCCATGATGAGGCACACTGTGAGCTCTGTGAAAACTCTTTCTTTAATAGATGATTTACTAAAGCTATTTAGAATATACAACTTTATTGTTTGGTGTATTCCAGAAGCCTAGAGGCCCAAATTGAGAGTGAGAGCCCGTTGAGCTTCATGCTGTCCAAAATGATATTAAGAGATGTTCACACACTGCCCTGATGAGCTGAGTATAATAGCCGAGAACTGAGGATATTTTGTCATTTCAGTTTTATTGATGAGCTGAGATGCAGGAATATGAGGCCTAAGTCCCAAGGTCACAGAGCAGGACTCAGCACAGCTAAGACCTGCAGCCACTGCTGTGCCAGATCTGTGGTCAGGCACGAGGCTATCGCCCCAGTACCTTTTTTTTTTTTTAATGCAAATAAATAAGTTCTGAATTCCAAAGTTCCCAACTGTTGCCAAAAGTATACATAATTATTCACTGGTTTTTCCTGCATTTTAGTGGTTCTTTTGCCTGGAGCATCTGTAGTGTGTCATGTGTCAAAAAACATTAGAGGAGCCTGTGGTCATGGCATGATGATTTCATGAGGGATTTGCCTCTATACGACAAACTGAACAGTGCTAAGGCCTTTGGCTATGGATAGGCATGATAGTACTAGTTCTTTAATACAAGGGTAGCTGCATCCAGCGTGCCTACTGGGAATGGGCCATAGCCAGTGCCGAGTTCTAAAATATTCCTGCAAAGTTTTTTGGAAAAAGCATTCCACATACTGTTCAAACCACTTAACAGGACAGCCAATTGGGCTCCCTGGCACTGTTTAATTTAGAAGTGCAGAGGTAGCCAGCAGACTGACTTTGGGTATCCTGAATATAAATTCTTTTTGACCTACACATGTGCCACCTTCAGACAGCTCCCGTTGTGTTTCTGTACTTTAGATCAAGACACTGGCTGAAGGAGTGAATGCTGAGATTTATCCATATTCTCCAGGTGGCTTTGAAAAGCCAACCCAATTCTTAAGATATAAAAAACAATCTAAAGAGAAAGAATAAGAGATAATTTCAGACCTTCAACACCGTGATTGCTTCAAGTGGTGCAAAGTTATAATGAAAAACTACATTTTCCTGTGCTCACATACAGGCACAGGTACACACAGAGAAAGTATGTAGCAGATATAACAAGAAGCCTAGTGCTAGCTGGTAAAAAATGTCACATTTCATAACTTTCATGTAATAGCCATCCTTTTTGAAACTGAAATACAACATCTAAATGTCAGCCTACTCAGAGTATCTTCAAATCTCTTTCTGACTTTTTTATATGTTGTTGTTCACTATATTGCATTTTTTGTTTCCACTTGCTGTGATACCATGGCATTTGATTTTGATCTGGCCAAGAGGCCAAAAAGCTCAATTCAGTGTCAGGTGTCTCATTGGTCTGTGGATTTACCACTAAGACACCATGGATGATTGATGTAGACAGTGTCCCACCTTGCATGCAATAGGATCCTATAACCCCCACTAGGAACTCATTCTCCACTGCTTTGGGTCCAGAAGTACAAATCTGTTCTCATACTCATGTCTTCTGACTCTTTGACCCAGTGCCTTAGTACATCTTTCTTTGGTTTTTTGGGGGGTAAATTTGTGGGGTTTTCCCCCCTTAAAGGACCTCTTTTAATGTGTTTCTTTCCTAGATTAAAGAAATGAGCTCCTTATTTATTTCTATGAGGTTTTTCATGTTCAGTTTTCCAGCACTGACTAGTACCTTTATATATAAAACAGCACAGCACTCCCCTTTTTCTACCCTTCTTAATGGAAAAGTAAATGGTTATTTTTTCCTTCTACCTGATGTATGCCTTCAAAATACTATAAAGATATGAAACCGATGGAGTTTCTAAATTATAAAGCAGGAGTTCTTTTATATTACCGTGAATAACAACTGGAAATCCAGTTCTTTATAATAAGTTATTTATTCTCCATTTTGAGGTTTTATCCACACCCCAGGAGGTGGCCATGTATTTTTCAACAGGTGCTGCATCAAGATTGCTATGATACTCTCAAACCATATTAGATTGAATCCAGTGGAAAGAAATGAATTTGAGAGCAAGACTTACAGGCTGATGAAAACCGAAAATCTTTTCTCTTGTTGAATGCAAAATTTTCTATTAGGTTCATAGCTGTTATCAGCATCAGCCTCATGTAAATACATATTTATGATCTAATACACAGCACTGACAGTGTGTTTGGGAGAACAAGTATCTATGTGATGTACTATGGTCAAAAAATTTACAGAAGCTTTCCTAATCTTCTGAAAACTGCAACAATAGAGTTCCAAAGGGACAAAGGTGGTGAGCAGGAAGAGACATTGCACTAGGATCACCACACATCATGATTATTTGCTTGCTTTTAAGGAAAAGTATGCACATCTATTTCTGATTCATGACAAGAAGTCAGAAAGGACAGAGGTATGGAATAGAAATCATGATCTTTAGAGGAGAGAGGGCATGTCATGCTGGAGAAAATATTTTTCTAGATTGAGTGGTCCTCAATTTCCAGCAAATGCAATGCCTCTAAAACATGACTTTGTATTAAGAAAGTGGAAATATATGATTTTCAGTCTCTAATGAGATATGTGTTAAAGTTTCTGTCTGTGGCTTATACAACCTGACTGACCAAAGTATAGAAACACTTCATAATCTTCAACACTCTTTATCTTTCATACCTGGGAAAAGCTTTTGTCCCCATCACTGCAGATGAAGAACACAGACAGAAATGACTATTTCCATACAGTCTCTTCAGATGGAGTCTCTGATGCTTCTTACCCTGTGTCCCTCATCCATGCACCTCTTGTGAAGTACCTCTTTCTCATATAGCCATAACATGACCTGTAGAAGAGGTTAACTTTTTAAAGACAATTTTTTTTAAAAATAAAGCTTTAGCCCAGAACATTTATACCTCTATCCAAAATAGACAAAGCAATGTCTAATTCAGAGCCTGCTAGGGCTGGATATATGCACAAAGAAATTTCTTGCAGTTCAAATGTGGAAAAGACAACTGCAAAATGAAATTTCTGTGACCTTTCAGTCCTCCCAACAATACAATTAGATTTTCTTCTCTACTTTTATAATTCGCTGATTTTTATACACACATATATCCACATACATATAAAATATGAAATATATAGTCTAATTTTGATTTTAATTTTGTAAATGCAGGTGATTGTTTCACAATAGCTAGGATCACAGTAATAATAATAGCAAAAGCCTTATGTTTGTCTTTTTGACAGAGAACAGGAACCACTGTTTCTATAGACCATTTTCTCCAACCACCTACCTCTTTTCCAGCAAATTCCTCAAATTGTATTGAACAGTTGAGGCAGATTTGCAGATTAAGAATCTGAATTTATGCATCTGTAGGCAGGTGCCTATAAATACTAGGCTACCATGGATAGTAGAACACACTTTATATTCAGAAAGGAGGCAATAAATGGAGTCTGTGCAGCCTACAGAGATACTGAGATGGCCAGCAACTAGAAGTGTGATAGAGTTGTCCATGCAGTCATTCAATAACATCTGGAATGGCCCAGGGTATTTTACCTGCATAGAAAGGCTCTGAGACTGCTTTAGGTCTTGTGGCAGCCTGATGAGGTTATTTTATATGGCATTAGATGCCTATATCTTCCTGTTCAGCTGCCTAAGCAGAGGTTACTGGTGTCATCTCAGGTGTGGAGGATTACCCTGAGCTTCTCTTTCCTGTTATCAGCCTTATGGTGTGAGGGTCCTGACCAGCTTAGATCATTGCAAGAAGCTGCCTGAGAAATAAGGAACACAACAGCTTCCGAAACCTTCTCCCAGGAGCTGCATTTCAGTAGTCAATGCTTGTCCTGTGTTGACGTCTATGAAGATGAGCAGCTGCACCTGTGACTGGATGGTCAATCTGTTGACTCAGCCCCTGCCCCTGCCCTAGATTTACCTCATCCGTGTGGACTGGTCTGGCAATCTGCCCTCTTAACTAACCCTGGTTGCCATTGATGGACCTGCTGTGCTCTGCTTCCTGGGGTACCATAGGTCTGCCCCTTTGCTGGTGAGGTTTTACTCTGCTGTCATCCTGGCTCCCAACTGCCCTTCATTTTTAATACAGCATCAGCCTTTAATATTATCTGCATGTGATTTGTTAAATTCCTGTGGTATTTCTGTTGTCAACTGAGTTGAACTTCTGCTGGCTTTAGGGTCTCTAGGTGCAGTTGTCTGTACTGACTTGAGGGGAATTTCCATACCCCTCTGAAGTGGCAGCTGGAGGTATTAAGCCTTCAGGCATGTTAAATGAGAGTGGAGACTTGTTATGGGCAACTGAAAGAACCTACGCTGCCTGCTGACTAGGAGGGACTGAAGCTATTCCAGGTTGTCCCTAAAATTGGGCAAGCAAGGTCAAACATAAGGAATGACTGAAAAGTGACAAACAGCAGAAGCTTTGAAGTGACTGTCTCAGAGTAAACTGAGTGAACATCTTTGAGAGACCTTTAAAATTAATTACAATCTTTTCTTCTCTTGTGACAAAGCTAGGAGATATGTGGAAACTTTACATAAATCACAGGCAGAATCAGTTTGGGTCAAGAAATCTTTTTCTGTACTTATCTGAAATGTGCACAGTAATAAAATGTGGGATTAATGTGTCTTAATGAAACTTCAGGCATACATATTTATGCATAGATTTTAGCATAATGACATACAAAAGAAAATTTCCGGTGAAAAAATAATAATAAAAAAATCTATCAGCACATTAACATGCTTGGTCAACACTATCAGAAACAGATTTAAGGTTTATTTTAATAAAGTACTTTAAAATAAGTTTACTATGCCAAAAATAGAAAGTGAGATCCTTTTGCCAGCTCTCAATATCGTTCTTGATCCATGAAGATTAACAGTTTGTTGTTGGCATCGGTGTTGTTATAGGAAAAATAAATCTAGCACTGTTTGCCATAGCATATTAACAATAAAACCCCTGAGAAGAAAAGCCTCAGCAAAAACATACCCCAGGACAAAGGTTGCACTTCACCACTCTGCTTTTGTTAATCTGAGGAGCTTGTAATCGTGGTTGTGCTACTAATGCTTGTGTTGTGTCAGAGTCAAGTTCAAAGCAGGCTGGAAATTGCAAACAGGAGTAGGTACCACTAGGGGAGCAAGCAGCGTGCAGTTTCTATTCACTCTGCTATTAAATTCATTATTAAAAAGAAATGTAACAAGAGACACACACACACAAAATAAAAAGCTCTAACAATCTGGACCAAAAGTAAATTAAAGAATTAAGGAAAGCACTTGCCAAGAACTATTTCCATCTCAGCTCAGGATTCCAAATCAACACACAGCCCTAAATAATGAACTCGGCACTCAAGAGCCACATAAAAGAAAGTGCTTTGTAAAAGCAATAGTCACACAGCTCAACAACCACACCTGCAGTTCAGGTCTGCTCTAAAACAAAGCTCTCCTCACCCAAGATCATTACCCAGGGTGAGTGCTCAGCCTGTGCATGATGCAGATTAACAATACCCAGACAACCACAACTGTGCTGTTTGCCTGCATGAGAGGGGATTAATTCCCAAATGAAAGGGTGACTGAGTCAATTCAGAACTAATGACAGAGTGTGTCAGAGCACAGGCGTCGAGCTGCCCAACTGCTGGGTTTGATGTGCCACCACTGCCACCGAACGAGCAGCGTGCCTGGGTTATTGACAAAGAGCAGCTCCACTCCTGCGTGCTGCTTCTTGCCTGCTGTGCTGTCCATTGGACACAGAAAGCACCTGGCAGGACTCAGAACTCCAACCTCACTCAGTGCAAACCTTATCACTTGGAAAATTAATTTACAGTCATGGTCACATCATGAGTCTTGCATTAGCAATGCCCAGCACCCCTTAAACTACAGAGTGATGCCCCCAGCCCTGGG
>WBMV01000779.1:0-14990 GCA_013396655.1 Campylorhamphus procurvoides
GACACCTGGCTTTGACAAAGCAGGGCTGACCTGCAGGCAGGGGACAAATCACACCTTTAGGTGACTGCCCATGGACTGGCTCTCCAGGGCACGGGATAAACAGCTCAGGTGGAGATACCTGTGCATGAGACAGCCCTTCTGATCTGAGGGATCCTGCCCTGCTGCTGTGCCAGGGCACAGCTGGAACACAGCTGGGCAGAATCCCGGAGTGGTTTGGCTTGGAAGGGACCCTAAAGATCACCCAGTGCCACCCCTGCCATGGGCAGGGACACCTCCCACCAGCCCAGCGTGCTCCAACCTGGCCTTGGACACTCCCAGGGATCCAGGGGCAGCCACAGCTTCTCTGGGCACCCTGTGCCAGGGCCTGCCCACCCTCCCAGGGAAGGATTCCTTCCCAATATCCTCTCTAACCCTGTCTTCATTCAGCTTAAAGCCATTCCCTGTGTCCTGTCCCTCCATCCCTTGTCCCCAGTCCCTCTCCAGCTCTCCTGGAGCCCCTTTAGGCACTGCCAGGGGCTCTCAGGTCTCCCTGGAGCCTTCTCTTCCCCAGGTGAGCCCCCCCAGCTCTCCCAGCCTGGCTCCAGAGGGGCTGCAGTCCTGTGATCATATAAACTAACCTAAAAAGCTGTCATGTCCTAAAAAACCATTCTCACAGGGGGGAAACTTTGCTACAACCACACTGAAGAGCAAGTTTATTGCCTCCTAGAAGTAAACTTTCTCCCCGAAGCACAAATGAGGTGGGTTTGCAGCCCGTCAGCCTTAACCCAGTGTGCAGTTCCTTCCCTTGCAGCAGCTGCCACCCCCCAGCTTGTCCCCTGCCACCAGCCCAGACACACACCTTGATGGGAACTCCACTTTTCACAGTCAATCAGAGCCAGCATGTGCCGATGTCAAGCCCATGTTCGTCTCGCTGGCAGCGCCAGCTCCTCAGGCAAATGCTGAGCCCAGACACAGAGCTCCTCTGTCTGTGCTGCCCCAGCCAGGCACTGACAGCTGAGAACCGAGGGGGGGGAACAAAAGCAGAGTTCTCTTTTTTTCTCTCTTTTTTTTTTTTGCCTGAAAATGTCTAAAGCGGCCCCCCGAACGAAAATTATCAAATAATTATAGTCCGCCTTGAGCGGAACACAAAAAGGTTATTCACTACAAAGCCCTAGCAACCAGTGGAGCCTTGGAGGAGAAGAAAGCAGACTGCCAAAGCAGTAATGAAATGACACACAACTGCTAATTTCGTGTCTGTTTTTCAGAGGGCTGTAATAATAACCAGTAATTCCTTACAAAGCATCCATTCTTGTTCCCTAATTCCCACCTAGGGACATTCAAAGGCTTAACCATTCCCTGGCTGGATCTTTTAGGGAGATAATGGCCACTTTGCTCCTTAAATATCAATATGCATCTCTTTTCTAAGGGGGAAAGAAAAATCAAATTGATAAGGGGGTATAAAAGGGCTTGGGTGAGTCCGAGGGGCTGAGCAGGACCAGGAATGACACCTGGACAGGCAGACTCATTTCTTCCATGGCCCTTCCATGGGTCAGCTCAGTGTGGCAGCTCAGTGGCCTTGTCACAGCACTCTGGAGCAGAAGGTCACCTTGCAGAGCCTTCATAGGCTGAGCAGAGGAGGATGAGCCCTGCCCTGGCCCACCCAAAGCTGCCCAGGTCTGTGCTGCAACGAGGAGCTGAAAATATCCCATTGCATCGTCACCCTTTACGTCTCTTCCAAGAGGACACGTGTTTCTCAGCCAGCCAAGAGAGCTCTGAAAGCACAGCAAAGGCAGGCAGGCTTGGGGACAGCATCTCCTGGTTCTGTCAGAGCATGAGCAAAGAGAGCTGAGCTCCAGGAGCAGAGATCTGTGTGCAGCTCCTGCCATCAGCCAGTGGGAGAAGGAGCTGCCTCCCAACACGCATCCATCCTGTGCCTGGCTCAGGAGTGCCATGGCCAGCTCTGCTGCTCTCCCCCAGCTGCTCCGCGGCACACAAAGGCACCAGTGGCGTCACAAACACCCCCCAAACACGTCCCCATCTGGTCCCTGCTGGGCACAAGCAGATGCAGGCACATAAATGTGGTGAGATTGCACAGGGGGATATTCAGGGAGCAGCCCCTGCCCAGGAATGTCTCCAATTTCAGCCAATGCCCTCGGCACGTGGCATGGATTGGGGTACAAACTCTGCTCCTCAGGACCCCAAAGGTGACCTGAGACCCTCAAGGCACTCAGGCTGCACAGGCTCAGCCCTTGGATGAATTTTGAGGCTCCAGGTTCTCTCCCCACAGGCCAAGGACAAGCCCTCCATGCTCAGGATGCACCTGGGCAAAGCATCAGCCCCCCATCATCTTTCCCTCCTGATTCCCTGGGTTTGGGAGCTGATGTTCCCCAGGAATCCCAAACTCTAACCTCCAGCACGGCCCCACAACCACCTTCTATCCCTCCCTGCTGGTGAATAAGCAATTCAATGAGCATTACACTTTTATTTACATCTGAAAGAGCTGCAGGAAAATATTCTGGGCAGGCCACGCATAAATACATGAAATCGCTGCTGCTTCGCTAATGAACTATTGTGTGTAATAAAATTAATCCCATTCCACCCCTGACAGATCTGCTTTAATTTCTGAGGCAGGGAAATTGAGACACGTGTCATTCGCGGGAGGGGGGAGCCGGCATTCGAGAGAGGCGCTCGAAACCAATCAGGCAGTTGTTTTATTTAGACAGCACCCTTCAGGAAAATTATCTGCAGGCACTTTGCAATGCAGAAATAACTCCCCTTGGCAACCCTCCAGGAGGGCTGGTGTGCTGACCGTGCCTTCAGACGCTGCCTGGATCCACGAGGGTTCCTCAAGGCAGCCTTTTCCTACCCAAATCTGCTTTACATCCCCAAGCTGTGGCTCCACTCTCTGCACACAGGTATTTTTTGGCACCTCGGGCGCACAGTTTGACTGCTGGCCAGTTCCTGCTGGTCTGTGGACCTCCCTCACCCTGCTTTGGGGACAATCCTCCTCCCTCACCCCTCTTTGGGGACAATCCTCCTCCCTCACTCTGCTTTGGGGACAATCCTCCTCCCTCACCTGCTTTGGGGACAATACTCCTCCCTCACCCCTCTTTGGGGACAATCCTCCTCCCTCACCCCTCTTTGGGGACAATCTTCCTCCCTCCCCCCTCTTTGGGGACAATCCTCCTCCTTCACCCCACTTTGGGGACAATCCTCCTCTTTCACCCCTATTGGGGACAACCCTCCTCCCTCCCCTGCTTTGGGGACAATCCTCCTCCCTCCCCTGCTTTGGGGACAATCTTCCTCCCTCATCCCTCTTTGGGGACAATCCTCCTCCCTCACCCCTCTTTGGGGACAATCCTTCTCCCTCCCCTGCTTTGGGGACAACCCTCCTCCTTCATCCCTCTTCGGGGACAATCCTTCTCCCTCCCCTGCTTTGGGGACAATCCTCCTCCCTCCCCTGCTTTGGGGGCAATCCTCCTCCCTCATCCCTCTTTGGGGACAATCCTCCTCCCTCATCCCTCTTTGGGGACAATCCTCCTCCCTCCCCTGCTCCAGGCAGGGCTCCCAGTGATGTTTTCCTGCATTTGAGGATGAGATGGGAGGGGAGGGGGATCTGCCTGAGCCCTGGCTCCATTCTGCATGCTCTGGGACAACCCAGAGCCAGAGGAGCTGCAGAACTGGAGAAACCCCCCCCCAGCAGCCTCCAAAGCTGAGCTCTGAAGCAGAGCCTGGGGAAACACAGCTCTCCTCTGACTTGTGCCAGCAAGCCCTGCACGTTTCCATTATTTATAGAGAGCTGGAGCTGAGCACAGCAACGGGCAGGAGGTGAAAGGCGCTGTGCAAACAAGAGGCAGCTCCCAAAACCCACCCAAGGAGCTCCCAAAACCCACCCAAGGAGCTCCCAACTCAACCCCAAACACACACGGCATCTGGAGTTGGGAGGTGCCTGGGAATGGGGTGGGTTTGGAGAGGAATTTTTAGGGGGAAATGGGGGGTTTGTGAACTCTGCTGGGGCAGCTGCTCCGAGCACGTGGAAGGGGTTGGAACAAAGGGCAAAACACAAAGCAAGAGCGAGAAGGGAGGAGAGAGAGAGAAGGATCATGAACTCTGCAGGGCTTGGGAAGCCCAAGGAGTGTGGAGACAACCTCAACAGCACCAGGATGGGACGGGTCATGGAATGGATGAAAACAAAGGGAAATGGACCCTGGCATGGTTGGTGGAGGGTTTGCTTTTAATTTTGAATCAGAGAGAGAGCCAGTGATGGGTGTGGGGTTTAAAGCTGTGCCAACACCTGGCACTGCCCCACAGAACCAGCAGCACGGGCATTTTACTGGGTGCATCTTCATCCAGGATTAGTCCCCAAGGTTTGGATTTCCACGTGTGTCTCCTCTCTGGAGCAGCTGCTGGGATCGGGCTCAAGCTGAAATTCAGCCTCAGCTCTCACAATCTTCACTACAAGAACATCTCCCAGGCATGACAATGAGGTGCAAAGGCAGAGCCTCGACAGGTGAATGCAACAAGAACATTTATTCTACAGAGATTGATGCTAAGGAGTCTTTTCCAAGCATTTTTCTGGCTAAAACCTTGTGTGCACCACAAATTAAATTTCATTGAGTGCCTTCACTAACCTGGTGGGATAGCCAAGGGAGGACTGGACCCCAAATCCTCTCCATGGGGAGCAGAGCCCCCCCAGTGGTGAAGTCCTTGACATTGTCTTATGAAGGAACCTGCTCTGATCTCCACTGGGCATAAAACCACTCCCAGTAATTCCCATGCTGGGCTCTGGGTGAGGAAAACCCTCCAGCACTGACTGTTCAGGTCACACAAACAGAGCTGAGGTTCCTCTGTGTGTGTTTACACAGCGAGGTGTGTGTTGAAAGGTGAAAAGCAGGACCTGCTGAGGGTTTGAACTCTCCAGTTCCTCACTGGTGTCACTGGGTCAGCAGCGTTAAAGGCTCCCACGGGACTTTTCCACTCATCACAGCCTGTGAAAATATGTGCTCCAGTGGGGGGAAAAAAAGCTTGGTTGTTGTTGGCATTGACCCAAAAGGGCCTGAATGGAATGGCAGGACAGGAGAGCCAGCACAGCAGCAGGACCTGCAGCATTCCAAGAGAAGCCCTGGCACAGGTTGGGCAGAGAAGCTGTGGCTGCCCCAGCCCTGGAAGTGTCCAAGGACAGCTTGGAGCCACCTGGGCTGGTGGAAGGAGTCCCTGCCCATGGAAAGGGATTGGAACTGGATGACCTTTCAGGTCCCTTCCAACCCAAACCGAGATTTCTGAGGTCCATGAGAGGGAATAGCTCCTGTTTCTGGATGTTGTCACATTAACAGCACAGGGACTCTCTGCTTTTCCCAAAAATCCAGACACCTCCAGGGAACAGACCAGCGCCATTTTTTTTTGCAAGGCAGAACATAAAACTCATCAAGAGATGCAGAATCCCCCTTTCTCTTCCTGAGTGAGGTGGCCAGAACAGGAGAGGAGGTGACACAGCACAGGACACTTGGGGACAGAAAAGCCTGTCCATGCTGAGGGCTCCTTTTCCTGAAGCAACAGATGGGCCTGAGGGATTGTCCTGCTCTTCATGATTTCCACAGGGTTTGGGTTGGTTTGGGGTTTGGTTGGGTTTGGGGTTTGGTTGGGTTTGGGATTTCACTGGGTTTGGGGTTTCGTTGGGTTTGGGGTTGAGTTGGGTTTGGGTTTTGTTTGGGTTTGGGTTTTGTTTGGGGTTTGGTTGGACTTGGGGTTTGGTTGGGTTTGGGGTTTGGTTGGGTTTGGGATTTCACTGGGTTTGGGGTTTCGTTGGGTTTGGGGTTGAGTTGGGTTTGGGTTTTGTTTGGGTTTGGGTTTTGTTTGGGGTTTGGTTGGACTTGGGGTTTGGTTGGGTTTGGGGTTTGGTTGGGTTTGGGATTTCACTGGGTTTGGGGTTTCGTTGGGTTTGGGGTTGAGTTGGGTTTGGGTTTTGTTTGGGTTTGGGTTTTGTTTGGGGTTTGGTTGGACTTGGGGTTTGGTTGGGTTTGGGGTTTGGTTGGGTTTGGGATTTCACTGGGTTTGGGGTTTCGTTGGGTTTGGGGTTGAGTTGGGTTTGGGTTTTGTTTGGGTTTGGGTTTTGTTTGGGGTTTGGTTGGACTTGGGGTTTGGTTGGGTTTGGGGTTTGGTTGGGTTNGGGGGGTTTTGTTATGAGTACAGGATAAATAGGCTCTTGTGGGGATTTTTCCCCCAAAAAGCACATTTTGTGCATATTTACACACATGCACCTTGTGCCTGTAGGACTGGAGTGTGTAAGAGCCTCCCTGCCTGGGAAAACATTGAATATCCAGTGTTTAGTGGGCTGGGAAACATTTGGGGCATCACTTTCAGAGACCTGTGAGCAAGACACAGCAAATGAACTCACCATCCCCAGGGGTTTGAACCTTCCTGTTTGCTGCTCCTCACAAACCTCCACAAAACACTCCTGTCAGGTGGGCAGGGGGTGGAAATCCAGACAAATCCAGTGCCTTGGAGTCAGGGGGATGTTACACATCTTCCTGTTCTTAATGAAGGGAATTCAGGGCTTCTAATTGAGCAAAACTCCAGCGGGATTGACTCAGCCCGTGTCACAAAGTGACACAGCCACTGAATAGCCTGATTATTGTTTTTAAAGGATATTTTCTCCCCTCGCTCACTGGTGCTCCATTAAAATTCTTGAGGCCATACCAAGAGGAAACGCTGCCAAAAGCTGCCCATTAATGAGCAATTAATAGACCAGCTTTAAAGTACAAGGTTGCTCATGCCATCCCACAGAAAACATTCTCTGCCTGCTATTTCTCACTGGAGACATTTCCTGACAGAACATTCTATCTCTGCCAGGGATTTCAGAAAGGACTCTGTAATTCTCGACGAGAATAAAGTCTGCACTTGCCCGTTCTCAAAATACTTGATTAAACTTTAATCCGAAAGGCTCTTTTCTGGCCCAGTTAACAACTGGTGTAGTAACAGAACTGACACCCTGAGCTCTGCAGCATCTGCCACCCCTCAGACCAGGGCAAGGAGGCCACTTCAGTGCACACCCTGAATAGATAGCTTAGACCAGGAGGATTTGGGAGGGGGGGATGTCACTCTGGGTTTGCACCAGCAGCATTTACGGTGTGGTCTTGCTGGACCCACCAGGCAACCAAGTCCTGACTTTCACAGCGACATTTCTTGGCATTGCTTGGCATTTCACCGTGCATGAAAAGAACATTTGAAGAAGTTCTGCTTCCCATCTCACCCCTCTGAGGGTAAGGGTGGGGGAAGCTGCAGAAATCCTCTGCATTTTGGCTCCCACCCATCTCAGCTGCTTACAAGGACTCACCATGCCTATTTATTCCTTCCCCAGGACAGGCTGGAGGTGTCCCCTGTGCACAGGGCTGGTGCCACCCTTGCCCAGCCAAGAGCAAAGGGCCAAGCCAGAAAACCCCATCAAAAGGGCACCAACACAACTGCCCAGAGGCCAAAGGATTGTTGTGGCTTTCCCAGTAAAACACAGTTTAGAACAAACCCCACCAAATGGTGGGTTGTGCCTGGGACAGAGGAGTTGGAGGGCAGGACCAGCAGCAATTCCTGGCCCACAGCTCTGAGCCCAGCAGGGCTGGAGCCTCTCCAGCTGCACCAGCCACACCTACCAAGTGGAAATTGAAGCCTGGAAGTTTTTGGGGCTTTAATTAGCAAAACCCCAAAGGGCCTCGTTGCCCCAGCCCTGCGACACCAGGGCTCTCATCAAGCTTTGCCTGATGACCTTTACGGTGCCAAGGGCCAAATAAAGGCTCTTTGTGCCAGCCTGGCTTTCTGGGGTGACCTGCTGCATCCCCCTCTTGCCCACTGCCCTGTCCCCAAGGTCAAGGGCAGAAAACAAAGCTCCCCCAGCACACAAAGCCCTTTGCTCACTGCTCTGCCCTTCTTGCTCCTGCCAAGCACCAGCCACAGGTTTCCTGAGCCCATGTGGCATTAAATCCATTGTTTTGTTCAGCAGGAGCTGATGGACCCACCCTCTGCTCGTGTGGAGAATCCCCTCCTCAACCTAGTTATTCCTTTATCCTCCATGGGGCCGTTTCCATCCTTTAATTACATGGCATTTCATTAGTTTATTCATCAAAATGAACAGAAACTCCTGGGATAAAATTCAGGGGATCAAACATCGATTAGTTTTAATTACCTGAAGATGTGCATGAATTAAAAGTATTTCTTGCAACTCTAAGCACTGTGCCTTGTCTCCTAATGAATTGTTTTAAAAGCAGCTTAGCCTCGCTCCTCCTTTCCCGAATTTCAAGTGTGGTGTCATCCAAGGACCGAGATGCAGTTTTGCTTTCAGCCAGCAGGACCTGATTTTTCAAACATCCTCCACTGAAGTTCCTGCCCAATTCTGTGCTCAGCTCCAGCTTTTCTGCACCCCTTTGTATTTGCACTTTGGTTTGGCACAAGAGAACCCAGCTTTGGAACACAACAAACTGTGAGCCTCGAAGGGTATATCCATTCCCAGATGGTTAAAACAAAAAGAGAAAGCAGACCTTCATGTGAAGATCCAGCTGTTCAAAGAAGCCCCCAGGCAGTGGGGAGGCCAAAGCATGAAATAACTACTGTGATCTTCTGCTTTCCCCAAATACTCCCCTCCTCATCTCCAGTCGAGCCCCTGCCACGGCCAGGCTGCAATTTGGGACCAAATCACAGGGTGTTCCACTCCAGAAACACTCTGAATTCGAGTGTGGCCCTTGAGGGAGTCAGGTGGGCTTGGTGGTGCTGGGGGAGGTTTTATATCACATTGATATAAAACTCTGCAATAAATCCCTGCCATGTGTGTGTGCAGCACTGCCAGCTTAGGCAAACGAGGTCAGGGATCTCCCCCCCCTTAGCCTGATGTGACATTTTAAATACATGTCATTCCAAAGGGCCTGCCAAGGCTGAGACCTTCCCATTTCCATAGCCCTGAGCTGCATTTTGCAGGGTTTCTTCCCAAAATAAAACTGCATGAAGCAGGAGGCCGGGCTCCGAAACCCATTTGATGCTGCTGGCTCGGGGGCACGCTGGGGATGTTTTGCCACCCAAGGATTCTGAAAGCATCTTCAGGAAGGCAAAGCTTCCTCTCAGGGCATGGTCCTGATGACATGCACTGCAGGACAGCACTTTTATGATGGTGTCCCTGCTTTGTGTGTGTCACACACTGGATGGACACTCTTTATGATGCTCAACACAACCAAGGAGGGGAACACATGGACATCCAGAGGCTCACGGGTGGCATCAAACAACTGAAACAGCAGCCCCAGTGGTGTTGCCTGTGTAAAGAAAAAGCAGCTTGAAATCCTCAGGGTAGCACCAGTTGCTTTCCATCTGGTGGTTCTTTGTCATTTGGCCAGCACAGCTCCAGCAGTGAGAGGGGCAGCACTGAGAGCTCCCTCCTGAAATAAAACACACACGGAGGGGAAGGCAAAGAAGAGGAAAAAAACAGCTGAAGATTCGATCTGGGGGAAAAGGCAAATGGTTTAATGGCCAATTCTATGTCCATGGTGGTATCAAGCCTGGCATCAACCAAATTGATGATAAAATCAGCTTCATTTCAGTGGGAGGAGGGAGCAGGGACCCTCAGAGGGATGTGCAGGGAGTGTCCCTGGTGTGCAGGGGTTGGGCAGATGTTGCTCCTGCCTCTGCCCTGTACATTTTGGGCCACACTGGCAGCAGCTTTTGGGCACTCCAGCACATCAGGGATGGGCAGGAGTGCCAGCCAAGGACACACCTCTTCTTTAGGCTGCATTTCCACAGCCCGTGGAGGATCTCCTGGGGTTGTGCCTTTAACTCCTCCAAGGGCAGGAGTGCCAGCCAAGGACACACCTCTTCTTTAGGCTGCATTTCCACAGCCCGTGGAGGATCTCCTGGGGTTGTGCCTTTAACTCCTCCAGGGCAGTGAGATCTGCATTTCAGGGATCCTCACACACGCAAGGAGGGAACAGCCAGGGCATTTCTGCCACTCTGACACCTCCTGGGCACAATTTCCCCCTCTCCCTAAGAGTTTAAACTTATTTTTATCTTACTGCAACAAGAGGTCACGTGAACAGTGAAAAAGAAAATCATTACTGGGAATCTTATGGTCTTAGGTGTGCACAGCAAGAAAACACCTCTCACTTGTATCCCTCATTTAATCTGTGGACACAACAGAATGGGTTGGGATGGGAGTGACATCAAAGCCCACCCAGTGCCGCCCCTGCCATGGGCAGGGACACCTTCCACCAGCCCAGGGTGCTCCAACCTGGCCTTGGACACTTCCAGGGATCCAGGGGCAGCCACAGCTCCTCTGGGCACCCTGTGCCAGGGCCTGCCCACCCTGCCAGCCAGGAATTCCATCCCAATATCCCACCTAACCCCACTGTGTCAGTTTGAAGCCCTTCCCTGTGTCCTGTCCCTCCATCCCTTGCCCCAAGTCCCTCTCAGCTCTCCTGGAGCTTCTTTAGGCCCTGGAAGGGGCTCTGAGGACTCCTCAGAGCTTTCTCTCCTCCAGGCTGAGCACCCCCAGCTCTCTCATCCTTTACCCACCAGGCTTATGCCTTTCAGCCTTTCAGAATATTTTGCAGCAGGCACAAATCAGCAAACAGAGGAGCCAGCAGTGAACCCAATCCCCACCAAAGGGAACACCCTGACGCTCCCAAAGTGCTCCCCACGCCCCTGAGGGGAAAAACAAAGCTTCCCTACCATAATCTGCTTCAAGAAAAACAATCAGGTAATCAGTCTGACCTTAATCATCTGCAGTGGGAGATTAGCCCGACATCCCAAAAGATGAGTTAGTCTGGAATTTCTCAGGCTGTACCAGCCCCCCTTGGTGCAGCCCCTTCCTTTGGAGCCCCTCTCTGGTCCTTAAAAAGTCCTAAGAATAAATGTAAGTGATCATGTCCTGAAGGGTCAGTCCTGCTCCATTCCAGGGCTGAGCAGCTGATACCCTGAAACAGGAGACTGGAGTCGTGTGGAGACAGAGCTGGGAGTGTCACCAGCAGCTGGTGGCCATTCCATGGCATTCCTGACATCCCTGAGTGAAAAGAAGACGAGAAGAAACAGCCCCAAGTGATGTAAGACCAGAAGGAGCTGGGAAAGTCACCCAGTTCAGCCAGTCAGTCAGTCCTGGAGGAGCTGGGGGACATGGGATCTGTGACCTGGGGACATCTCAGGTGAGTTCACCTCCAGGCTGCTCCACCATCCCCTCCTGGCCAGGTGACCGACTTGGGGGGTTCCAAAGTCCCTGCCAGACAGCAGATCTTGTGGTGGTGCCCAAAGGTGTGTGGAGATACCCCCAGGGATCCAGGCACCCCTTCAGCTCCCCTGCAAGGAGACTGGAGAAGGGAATCTCCTTCAACCTGACAGCTTTAACACTTGTTCTCCAGGACCTGGGTTATTCTGGTGGCCCTGGTGACCCACCCACCCTCCAACGGCCTTTTCAACTTCTTTTCCACTGTAATTTGTCCCCTGCAAACAAATACCTTTATTGTCTATAACAATCTCTGATAATATCATCTTTTCCAATTAATATGATGTCACCTTTTGGGATAGCAGAATATCCAAGTTGGCTCTTGGGCTCTTTTCTTTGCCCAGCCTGTAACGAGGTCCCTTCCTCTCCTTTCTTTCCCAGGTGGCAAATTGTTTAGGCAAGAAAAGAAGGAGCTCGAGGGGGTTTCCAAGGAAGAGCTGGTTCTCAGCTCTCTTGATTCCTTTGTTCTTTGGTAGTACCAGTTTCTGCAGTGCATTCTTAGGACATACACTTGTGTCTGAGACACTCAGATTGTGACATTCCCCTTGTCCTGCCACTCCAAGCTCTTATAAATGTCCCTCTCCATCTTTCCTTGGGGCTCCCTCGAGGCACTGGGAGGCCACAATCAGGTCCCCTCTAAACCTTCTCTTCTCCAGGGTCAACAAGTACAAGAGTGAGCTCCAAAAAGCCACTGCAGTGTTTGTCATTTTTATTTACCAAGATTATTGCATCACCAGGTCGGATAATTATCCTCATCAGTGGTGAGCTGAGTCATTGAGTGGGTTAACCTCTTTCTCCCGTGATGCACCTCATCCAAAATTGGGATTATCAACACTCAGCCATGAGCTCATCTCACCCAGGTGCCCAGCACAGGAAAAACCACTCCTGGCACGTCTGAGACAACAAAAGCAGAGCAGGGAATGGCTCTAAGCCTGTAACAACCCCACACAAGGGAAAAGCAGAGTGGGGAAAACCCAAATTAAATCTTTGCTGCAGGTCATTGTGACAGAGCATGGCCCCTCCACTGTCCCAGGGGGGCTGGAACTGGCTGGGCTGGGAGATCCCTTCCAACCCAAACCATTCTGGGATTCCAAAAGGATTGATTCCCTTAGAAATCTAGGTTATTTTATTAAAAATTCCCCTTTTTTTCCCTCCACAGCATAATGCACATCAGGAGCGCTGCTTGAGGTTTACAGGTGGCAGAGAGAAATTATTATAAGATATTGTGCTCTGCTAATACTTTCTTTAAGGGAAAAACAAGCTTTCTGTTTGGTTTTAGCAGAAACCAAGCCAGGATGGAGGGGCTACCCCAAATCTTGTGTACCCTTTGTGCAAACCTCCCTACCCACCTGTTTCCTATGTTTTACATAGAAATAGGGTAGAAAAAAAATAGAAGAATAGAAAGTAATAGAAAAAAAGGGTAGAAACTACAGGGGAAAATAAATTCCTTAGAGATTTGAAGCAAATCAGAGGAATTCTCTGGTCTTCAGTCACAGAAATGCCCACAGGAACCTTCTGTCAGTGCTGGAAATCACGAGTGGGAGCCCAAGGAGCAGAAATGGAGCCCATCCCAAAGCCAGGGGGATGTAGATGAACTGAGCTCATTCAGGGACCCTCAATGAACAATCTTGTGGTTCGTCCTTCCTTTCCCAGCAAAGCTTCAGTATTTTTAATTTACCAAGTGTCCTCTCTAACTAGACATTTGTCCTGCTGTTCCAGAAGTGAAATGAGACTGTTTTATATAAAAATATATCCATTTATACAAAAATACATCCATTTTTACCTTTAAACCACAGGACAGATGGATTCAGTCTTCCATTTGTCCTCTCTCTCTCTCCCTGGTACAGGTGAGAGATGTGCTTTCCCTAGACCAGGTAATCCATATTCCTGTCTTAATTATCCACCTTCTATCCCCCTTTCCCTTAATTATCTGTCCCTTACCTCCCTTCCCCTTAATTGTCCATCTCCTATCCCCCTTCCCCTTAATTCTCCATCTCCTATCCCCCTTCCCCTTAATTCTCCAGCTCCTATCCCCCTTCCCCTTAATTATCAACCCTCTATCCCCCTCCCCTTAATTAACTGCCCCCACCCCTCTGTGCTCTTGCTCCATATTTGGGACTGGGAAAAGAGTAGTTTGGACGTTGTGTTTGGATTTTTTTCCCCAAATAAACGATACTGGAACGTCTTTGTGACCGATTGGTGAACAACAGCTCCCTCTAGTCCTCGTCCTGCTCTTTTGTAGCCAGCGGGGAGTCCAAAGTGAGATAAATCCCCCTCCAAGGCTGGTCTTGGTGCCTCCTTTGTCCACTCTGACATGCAATGATGATGATTTCCATCCCAAACTGACAGGCAAATGGAATTAAAACCAGGTTTCATCCTACAGTCAGCACTCCAGTTTGGGGAGAACCTCCAAGAGATGAGTTCTGAGTTCTCAGCTCTTTTATTTGCCAGGGAGCAAGAGCTGTGGTGGAGAGCTTGAGTTCCAAAAATAAAACGTGAGGGAACTGTGCAAGGTTTCCATGCCAAGCAGTTCATCCCCAAGCAGGTTGTTAACAGTGTGGTAAACACTCCATCCTTCTGAATATTTACATAAGAGAGGACTAAATTAGGATCTTTCCACCACAAAACCCGCACGTCCCAACAAACAAAACGTCTCCAAGCAAAGCAAGGGCACAGCAATAATCTAAATGGCATTTTTGGGGGATTTTTAAATTGAAATTGGAATTACACCTTGAAGAGTGAACTTTGCCTCAATAAATGGAGCGAAGTGGTGGCAAAAGAAGGTCAAGAAATGGGCACAAGAAGGGGCACAGGAAGGGGACTGAAAGTGGCACAAGAGGGGCAAAAAAAGGCCACAAGAAGGGCACAAGAAGGGGCAGAAGAAGGGCAAAAGAAGGGCCCAAGGAGGGCACTGAAAGGGGCACAAAAAGGGCACAAGAAGGGGCACAGGAAGGGCGCAAAAAGGGCACAGAAATAGGCAAAGAAAGGTACAAAAAGGGGCAGGATGCTGCTGCCAAGGATAGCCCTCCTCTCCCAGGGAAAAGGCACAAAAATCCGGGATTCCAGAGCCTCGGGATGGCTGGGACCAAGGGAAATGCAGGGAAGGGTCTGGTCCCTTCCCCGCTCGGATACGCTTCCCTTGGCCGGGGGTTTTGCCGAGGGATTTCTCCTCGGGCTCGCTCGGCTGGGGCTGCAGTGACACCTAGTTAAGTGTCGGCTTAATTACAGCCTTCGCAGGCTCTGTCCCGCCAGCGCCACAGGGAGGGCTTCAATCCTCATCCTCTTCCTCACCCTCACCCTTATCCTCATCCTTACCCTTATCCTCACCCTCACCCTCATCCTCATCCCCATCCTCATCCTCATCCCCATCCTCATCCTCGTCCTCATCCTCATCCCCAACCTCATCCTCGTCCTCATCCTCGTTCTCATCCTCATCCTCATCCTCATCCCCACCCTCACCCTTATCCTCTTCCTTACCCTCACCTTTATCCTTATCCTTATCCTCATCCCCATCCTCACCCTCATCCCCATCCTCATCATCCTCATCCTCATCCTCATCCTCGTCCTCATCCCCATCCTCACCCTTATACTCATCCTCACCCTTATCCTCATCCTCATCCTCACCCTTATCCTCATCATCCTCATCCTCGTCCTCATCCCCATCCTCATCCTCATCCTCACCCTCACCACCATCCTCACCCTCACCCTCATCCTCACCCTCACCCTCATCCTCATCCTCATCCTCATCCCCATCCTCATCCTCATCCTC
>WBMV01000779.1:15028-25988 GCA_013396655.1 Campylorhamphus procurvoides
CATCCTCATCCTCATCCCCATCCCCATCCTCGTCCTCATCCTCATCCCCAACCTCATCCTCGTCCTCATCCTCGTTCTCATCCTCATCCTCATCCTCATCCCCACCCTCACCCTTATCCTCTTCCTTACCCTCACCTTTATCCTTATCCTTATCCTCATCCCCATCCTCACCCTCATCCCCATCCTCATCATCCTCATCCTCATCCTCATCCTCGTCCTCATCCCCATCCTCACCCTCATCCTCATCCTCACCCTTATCCTCATCCTCATCCTCACCCTTATCCTCATCATCCTCATCCTCGTCCTCATCCCCATCCTCATCCTCATCCTCACCCTCACCACCATCCTCACCCTCACCCTCATCCTCACCCTCACCCTCATCCTCATCCTCATCCTCATCCCCATCCTCATCCTCATCCTCCTCCTCACCCTCACCCTCATCCTCACCCTCACCCTCACCAGGAATTCCTCTCCCAGTGAATCTCCTCTCAGGGGCTGAGCACGGGGGGACAGCAATTTTCTCACTGACACTCTCCTTGGGATATCAAATCATGCTTTGAATCAGAGTTTAATTAATTAATTAATGACACTGTCACTACTAAACACTTCCTGCTTCCTCCACCCCCTCCATGGCCATGGTGCCAGCAGGTCATTGCCCAGAGGAGCTGCATCTGTTTGGATTGTACAGATTAAATTGACTTATTATTTGAGAGGCAGCAATGCTGGAGATTAGACAAACCCATCAGAAACCCCCTGCACTTTAAGATATGTTGTAAATAAGGTAAATAAGGACTGTATTGCTAATAAGAACTGCATGGTTAATAGGAACTGCATTGTAAATAAGAACTTTATTGTAAATAAGAACTGCATTGTTAATAAGAACTGCATTGTAAATAAGAGCTTTATTCTAAATAAGAGCTTTATTGCATCATGCTGGAAAATAACTGTGAGACAGCTGTATTGTGAATAACAGCCCATCCAAGCAAACAGGACCCTGTGAGTTGTGCATGATTCACAACCAGTGACTCGAGGAGGTTCCCCCCATATGAAAGCTTAGCAAAATCCCTGCAAGGATCACAGAATTCCCATTCCAGGCCACAAGACCCCGAGGGGCTGGAGTGTTTAGAAGTCTGTGTGCAGTGAGAAGCCTGGATTTCCAGGCTCTGCTTTCTCACAGCAATTCAGGCTGTCCAAATGAGGGCTCCATCAGTGAATGAAGAGCCTCTGAGTGCTGGGGGAGCTGCTGAAGCCTCCAGGGCAGAAGGGCTGGGCTGAGAAGGGGCTGTGCAGGTGCCATCCAAATAATTAATCTGTGATTATTCTCCTCTTCCATGCTCAGCAGAAAGCAGTGCCTTTTCATCGTGTTCACTCCACTCACTTTTTGTCCTGTTGATGAAGAAAGGAATTCCAAACCACCTTTCATTCTTCATTTGCAGATCCCCACTCTGAGGAGAGCAGTTCAAACTCTCATGACCTTGGCATTCCACCAGGATCCCTTTGTATTGAGTACCCTCTTCATTGTTTTTTTAATACTTCTACTGTAATTAAAGCCAAAACAAGTGGGTTTCTATCACACAGCCCTTTTTGTGTCCTCCTGTTGTCTTTAAAAGTCCAAGCACTGACTAATTCCAGCGAATTCCTTCGAAAGACCACAGGTCAAGGTAACCAGGAGTGGAGTCACCATGGCATTTCTCTCCCAGTGCCCCCAGTGTCCCTCCCTGTCCCCCCAGCATCACTCCCTGTCCTCCCAGTGTCATTCTCGCTCCTCCCAGTGCCCCTACTCCCCCCAGTACCCCTCCCAGTCCCCTCCCAGTGCCCTCCCAGTGCCCCCAGTGTCCCTCCCTGTCCCCCCAGCATCACTCCCTGTCCTCCCAGTGTCATTCTCGCTCCTCCCAGTGCCCCTACTCCCCCCAGTACCCCTCCCAGTCCCCTCCCAGTGCCCTCCCAGTGCCTCCCCTAACTGGGACCAGTTGGCCACTGAGCTGGGTCTTTAACTAACCTCCTTTACCCTCCCAAATCCCAAGCTGTGGAGATGCTGTGCTCCCTTCGCTGGGTGCTTGGGCTCCCACGCAGCCCTGACATTCTGGGCCTCTGAGGTTTCTCCTGATGAGACTTGGAGCTCATAAAGGGACCTGACCCTGTCTGAGGGAGCAGAGCACACTTTTAAATCTCTCCTTGAATGTATGTGACAACAACCAGGGGATTTTAGAAGGAAAAGAGTCACTGGGATCTTGACTCAAATGCCGCCACACAGGGTTGGATCCCTGCAAAGCAACCAGAAAACACTGCTGGTGTTTGGAAGCAAAACTCAGGAAGAGCCCGAAGGCTTCGCTGTGTGCACAGAGAGGAGCCAGCCTGGAATATTCGTGTCTCAGCAACAAACCCGCATCCACGAGCACAAATTCGCTGCACAAGTTCTTTTAAGCCAGGCTGAGATTTGTCCGTGAATTCTTGTCTGATGAACACATTTCCTAACGTCTCGATTCCACACGAAATGGATTACTTAATACATCCTGAGTCTTTTTACTCTGTGTGAGACAAGGGGGTCTAATTTTGAGAATTTTAAGGGGTGCTGCTGGTTAACCCTGGGCTGGTTGTTGTCTCTCACTGGAAACCTGTGGTTGTGCTCACTGCTCTCCACCTTGGGCTTTACAAACCCTGCAGGAAATGAAAGATATTATTAGGGATACTATTAAATATGAACTCCACAAGAGAGTTGGACCAAGTGGGGAGCACCCAGCATATTCCTGAAGGAAATTCCTTACTAAGCAGACATAGCATTCATGGAAGGTTGCATTCCTCCTTCAGCCAGCACAGAGAGAAGGTTGCATTCCTCCTTCAGCCAGCACAGATAGAAGGTTGCATTCCTCCTGCAGCCAGCACAGAGAGAAGGTTGCATTCCTCCTTCAGCCAGCAGATAGAAGGTTGCATTCCTCCTTCAGCCAGCACAATTAATGACTTCTGAGACACTCTCAGCCCTGGCTTCTGGGAACGAGGAAACAAAAATCCTGTGGCCGCTCCTTTTGCACAGTCTGGGTGTTTTCACAGCGGTTTTCACGGTGGGGTGAAATAAAAAACAGCTGCCAAGTGCAATTTGCTTCCAAACCTCGGCCACTGAGCCCAGCCTGGACACATCCAGCCCTGGTCTTTGCCACGCTGAGCGTGTTGTGGTTCCTCAGCATTGAACTCTGAAATTCTCACCTTCCCAAGGTGCCAAAGGGCAGCTCAGCCAAGCAGGCTGAGTTCTCACCTGCAGCCTCTGAGGACACTCATTCTGCTCACCTGCCAGCAAGTGGGTGCAGCCACTGCCCCAGACTTCTGGTTTGATCCACAACAGGCACTTTGGGTCACTCTTGGCTTGAGCCAGGGCATCAGAGCTGGCACAGCTGGAGCCTCAGGCTGTGCCAGCCCTGACTGACTCAGGTTTGTGGATGAAGCCCAGCCTGGGGTCTCGGTGTGGTGTGCTGCACTTAAATGTGCCATAAACTTCTGAAAATGGACTAAACTTCTGAAAAGAAAGAGGTTATTTCCCTTGCCAAGCCTCCCAGCAGCTCGTGGTCCAGGGGCTGATGGGCAGCTCACCTGCCAGGTGCCTCATTTTGGAGTGTCCTCCTTGCCTGCTGCCTTCCCTCTGTCTGCCACCTCAGTATTCAGCAGGGAAATTAAAGGGGATTAAAATAACAGGGCTGTTTCACATCCTTCTCCCAGTGACCCCAACCCAAATCATGGAATTTTCTGCTGACTCCCTTAGAAATGTTCGTGCTCCATCCCAGTTCAGAAGAGCAGATAAAAGGTGGGAGACTCTTTTGCACCCCAGAGGCCACATTTGGATTAAAAAATAAATAACTGAAGCACATTCTGGGCTTTGCTGTTTCACATCAGCAGTGCAGGTTCTGCTGGGCTTCCTTTGAAGAGGAGCCACATACCTGAGAGGAGGTCAGGTCACCGGGAGAGCGTTCCAGCTCCAGCAGGGGGATGGCTCCAGTGTCCCTTCCCTGCTGCACTGCACGGTCCCTCAGCATTATTTCCACTGCTGTTTGCAATTAAAAGCTGCCCCCCCGAGCTCCCCTCACCTCCCATGTGAAAAACAAAAGGAGAGAAAAATCATCTGTTTCTTCAAAGCATCTTCTGCTCCAGGTGCCTGCCCTGTGCTCCTCAAAGGGAAAACCCAGTGGGTGAGGAAAAAACCCCAAGTGAAACCTCGTTGAGATTTCAAATCTCTGTGGATGTGGCACTTGGGGACAGTGGTGGCCTTGGCAGTGCTGGGGGGACAGTTGGACTCGAGGAGCTTAAAGGTCTTTTTTCAAGCCCAGTGATTGTGTGATTCTACAACCCTGGAATCTCCAGCACGCCAGGGAAGGGACAAAAGGGAAAGACAAGTTCTGGTTTACACAAATAAAAGGGGGGAAAAAAAAGATAGAAAATAAGTGGGGAAGGAAATTTTATTTCCAAGCTTCTACAAGGATCTTACAAACCACAGAGAGTAAAAAAATGCAAAACTATATATATATATTATATATATATAATTGACAGGGTCCTTTTAAGCAATTCTTCACATTATCTAATGGTGATAAGGAGATACCACGTAACCATATATGAGTTTTCCTGTAATCCTGATCACTGCCAACAGCTGACAAAGCTCTTCTCAGTCAACATTTCCCCTGGACTGTACAGATTCCTTCTCTTGAAAGCAAGGGAGAGGAAGGAAGGAAAACAAATGCATCAAGGAGGAAAACCAAAAAGAACCTCTCTTAAGCGAGGTGTTCCAGGTTGGGCTGGGAGAGAGCTCCTGGATGGCTGTGGGACCTCCTTCCCAGCCTGTCCAGGAGGGATTTTTCTCCAGAATGGATAACTCTGCACCATCCCAACCATAACTCCCACCTTTCCCAGGGTCTCATCACTTCTCCCAAGGAGTCCCAACCCTGCCCAACTGTGCCCCCCAACCTCAGCACTGCTCCTGACGCTCTCCTGCCCACTGATCCTAACCTCAACCTTCCTTTTTCAGCACTTCCTGACATCTTTGCCCATCCAGAAGAAATTCATCCTGGGCTTCCATCCCCACCCAACAGCACCGCTCCCAGCTCAGCATCCCTCCTGCTATTCCAAGCATGCCAGCAGCAGGAATGCCAGCTGGGGATCCACTCCTGGCTTCTCAGGATCCAGCAGCCACATCAGGAAGCCACAGACCCAGGGACAGAACCAACAGCTCCAAAAGGGAAAGGACCTCAGGAAATAAAGGCAGAGAAAGAGGAGAGAGAAACGGAGCCGGGGCAGCTCTGCCCTCTCCAGATTCTTCCTCACCCTGAAATGTCGTGGCAGCTTTTGGACATGGCCAAGAAGTAAACAAAACCCCAATGGTCCCTTGTTGCCCCATCCCACCCCACCCCAACAGTTTCTTAAAACACTTAATGTCCAGCTTAAGTGAGATCAACAGCTTTTAAAATCCACAAAAAGGAGGGTTACAAAAATTTGCTTGTTCCTGTTGCTGCAGCAAAGCCCCCCCCAGCTCGAGCCTGGGGGGCAGAGGGCTGAAGGCAAGGTCTCCTGGAGGGCTGGGCCACCCCACTTCGAGCTCCAAGGGGCTCTTGGGGTCCCATTCCCAGCAGGGACCCCCCCGTGGGGCCCAAACAACTCTCGCTGTCTCCAGGGATCCTCCATCCCGGGGATGCTGCTGGAGGAGGATGGCTCAGCCACGGGCAAAAACAGCAGGCAGGGGCTTAACCACGCACTGCCTTCCTCCTCCTCCTCCTCCTCCTCCTCTGCTACAACCTACACGGGAAACAGGCAAACCACACACACCCCAGCCAGCTGTGTCAAAGAACGTATATATTCAGCACGCACTCAGTACAGTATAGCAACAAAAGCTACCATGGTTTCCTTCAAGACCCCAACGAGCCACCGACCTCCAAGACCAACCTCCGAAGCTTCCAAATCCTCCCCACCCTACAGCCCTGGCCCTCGGCCTCCTGGTCCCACCGAGGCACCCGTGGTGGCCCTGTGAGGGACAGAGGGTGAACCTGGCTGTGTGGCAGCACCTCGTCCCCCAGCACCCAGTCCCACCCGGGGTGCTGAGGATGCTCAGGGCGCTCCCTCTGGAGCACTTTGCACCGAAGGCCAAGGGGCAGGCTCGGGGTGCCAGCCCGGGGGATGTGCCAGGGGGCAGAGGGGATCCCATGGCCGATCCACGCTTGGGTCTCCGCTGCGTCCTGCTGGAGGAGGGGACGAGGCCGAGGAGGGGCAGAGGAGCGGCACAGTGGTGGGCACGGGGGTGGCAGGGCCCTCGCTGCTGCACATGGAGGGGAGGTAGATCGGCTTTGGAGACCTCTTGCCAGGGAGGATGTCTTCTGGGCCACCAGCTCGGTGCCTGGGGGGGACGAGCCCGGAGCACCCACGCTGCCCTTCTCCCACGGGGAAGGGGTCTCGGAGCCTGCTCGTGCCGCCAGAGAAGCTCCTGAACTTGGGGGGAGCAGCTGTCCCCCAAACCTTTTAGCCCTGAAACTGCAGCTGGGGCCAGGCCCGGAGGCGAGGGCAGGAGGGACCCCAGCTCCCTCCTCGTGCCCCCCAACCCCGAGCCCGGCCCCCGGCCCGTGCCCCGCGCCGCGGGCATCGCGCGTGCCATGCTCCCCCTTCCCCAGGTCCCCGTCCCCGGTGTCCCCCCTGCCCTTCGTTAGTCCTGCTGCTCGTTCATCTCCATGTCGGACACCAGGATGTTCTTCTCGGCGGCCTCGCCGGGGCTGGACGTGGTGCGGCTGTAGCGGGCACTCTCGAAGGCACCGCGCTCGGCGCTGCGACGGCGCCGGTACAGGAACACCACGCCGGCCAGGAGGGCACAGAGAGCCAGCGCCGACACCACGGCCACGGCGATGGCCGGCGTGTTGTCCGGCAGAGCTGCGGGAGGACAGCGTGGTGAGGGTCGCCCTGCAAGAGGTGCTTTTGGGGGTTTGGGGCAGGAGTGTGGAATCATGGAATGGCTTGAGTTGGAAGGGACCCACAAGGATTGGCCAGTTTGAGTCCTGGCTCTGCTCAGGACATGCCAGCAATGCCACCCTGTCCTTGTGGTTCAAATGCTCCCGGAGCTCTGGCAGGTTTGGGGCCGTGCCTGCTGCCCTGGGGTCAGTGCTGGTGTCTCCAGGACAGGGATGGAACCTGCTCTGAGGACATCCTGCCCCTGGCAGAGCTCCTGGGGCTGGGCAGACTCTCTGGGGCACTCCTGGTATGTGGGAACATCCAGCAGGTGCCAGGGGTGGATCTCTGGGATCCCACCAGAAGATGTGGTGTCCATCCCCCAGCTTGGCCAGGCAAGGTGGGCAAGGGCAGAAGAGCCTGGCATGGGGCTGGCACACACCTGCATGGAGGGCTGGCTCCTGATGCTGGGCACTCCTAGCCCAGGGCCAGAGCCACTGGGCAATGGGATTTCCCACCCTCAACCCCCATTGCTTTGGAGTCCTGGTACTGTGCCCAGGCTGACAGTGCCACTCACCTGCCCTGGAGAAGCTGCTCTCCTCCACTGCAAGAGCAACACAGACAGGTGAGGGCATGGCCATGACACCCTCCCCTCTTCCCAGTGCCAAAACCTCTGCTCCCAGCACCACTGCTCCCAGCGCCACCAGTCCCAATCCTCCACTGCTCCCAGCACCACTGCTCCCAACCCTCCACTGCCCCCAGCACCACCAGTCCCAATCCTCCACTCCTCCCAGCCCTCCACTGCTCCCAGCATCACCCCACGTGGACACTGGGTGATGCCCAGCTAGGGGATGTCCTCTGGCTCTGCTCCACCACCACCCCACCAGTCTCATCCTGCCCCAAGAGGCCAACCCAGCCACTGAGACATGCCCAGCCCACCACCAAGCCCAGTGGGGATCTGAAACCCCAACACCTGCCCTGGAATTACCCCAAACCATGAGGCTGGTGCTGCCAGCAGGACACAGCTCTGCCCTGCAGCACCCTGCCCAGCCCCCAATGGAGCAGCAGAGGGGTCCTACCTCGGGGGATCTTGCAGATGACCCCCATGGTGACGTTGGTGCAGGAGCCCAGGCGCCACACGCCGTTGCTGCTCTGGATCCAGTAGCAGCTGTTCTGGCTGAGCATGCTGGGCCCCGTGTCGTGCTGACCCCAGTTGGAGTAGTTGACGGCGGTGTTGTCGTGCCAAACCAAGGTGCCACCTGGGGAATGGGACAATCAGGTGTGGGGAGGACAAAGGGGACACCCCATCTTCGTCCCAGTTCAGAAAGCACACGGAGGTGTGATGGGGCAATGGGGCTTGGAGCAACTCAGTCTAGTGGGAGGTTGGAGATGGATGATGTTTAAGGTCCCTTCCAACCCAAACCATCCTGTGATTCTGTGATGGGGAGGACCAGGGACAACAGGGTTCATTCCTGGGCCTGCAAGCTCCAGTGCCTTGGAAGAGGCTTCAAAGTCACCACTGCCGTCCCACCGAGCCAGAGGAGGACACAGTGGCATGTCCAGCATTATCTGAAACACTGGAGCTCCTGGTCATACCATGGCATGAGCTCCCCTCACTGGTGCCACCACCAAGGGCTTCCTCTGCTCAATGAAGAGACCAGGTGGGAATTCACGGAGGTGCCCGAGGGAGTATCTCAAACCTCACTCCTTGCTTTGTACCTTTGGGGTTGAAGGTCATGCCCAGCCAGGCCCCCTTGGAAGGGCCCTCGTACGACTGGAGGTGTTCCCACACAAAGACGTTCTCCATCTCATCCTGGATCGACAACACCGTGCCACCAACTGTGGAGGGAAGAGTGTCATGGAAGAGCCCAAAACTCAAAGGACGGAGCAGCAGTGGCCAAAAGGACAAAGCTGAGGAACCACCCGAGAACTACATGATGGTTGGGCAACCCTCACATGAACAGCAAGGTGATGATGACCGACCAAAGCTGGGCACGGGCATGGGGACAGGAGGGCTCTGCTGCACCCACAGACATCCTGGGGATCCCACCCTCTTCCATTTCCCCCTCGTACCTTTCTGGCACCTCCTCATGGCATCCTTCTGCCCCAGGGTGATCTCCATGTGGAAGGTGTAGCAGTGGTCCCGGAAAGGGATCCAGGACGAGTCCTCCAGCGATTTGGGACAGCTGCCACTGTAGCTCCACTTGTGGGTGCGGGGGGCACCTGGTGAGCACACAGTGCATTGAGGGCGTGGCATGCCACCTCCAACCCTTGGTGGCACCCCACCTGGCCCAGCCCGTGCCCCACCTGCTCGGAGCTGGCAGATGCCCCCCTGGAGCTTGGTGTCACAGCCGGCCGTGCGCCAGCTCCCATCCACGTCCATGTAGGAGCAGCCCGTGATCTGCTGGGGCTCCTCGTCCTGCCAGTTGGTGTAGACGAGGTTCTCCTCCGTCAGCCACGAGTAGCTCCGGCCTCCCTGGAGGGGACCCAAGGGGAGGGGATGCTGAGGGGCTGCTGGCACCCCCCTGGGCACCCCATACCATAGGTGCCCGTCCCCGAGCGTCACCTCATCGGCCAAGCCGATCCAGAGTGGGGCCCGCAGGCTGCTGACAGCCTGGGTGAGGAAAGCCTGGCTGTAGGGGTCAGGGATGGTGACCAGGGTGGCATTGAGGGTCTCGCAGAGCAGCAGGGCCTCGTGCCACCTGAGGGGCTTCTGCAGGATGCGGTAGGTGCTGTTGTGGTAAAAGAGGCTGCCGGTGGGCGAGGGCGGGTACGGTGTCTGTGCCGGGCTCAGGGACGGGTCTGGGGGAGCAAAGAGACATGGTCAGAGGGCACAGAGGGCACTGCTGCATCCCAGGAGGGCTGCCCGCCTTGTCCAGCCCAACCCAGGCCACGGTGCCCCTGTCGGTGCTGCATGGGGCACAGGCACCTGGGGACATCCCAGTGCCAGCAGGGATGGCAGAGGGACATGCCCAGGGACAACGAGCAGTGAGCCACTGGCACCGTGCCCACCTCGGAGCCGTGCAAGAGGATGGCACACGCCTGTGGCACACACTGAGCCAGGCTGGGCTGGGGCTGCCCCACCCATGGCTGTGAGCAGGGACCACCCCCCAAATCCAGCCTGTCTCCCCGAGCTCCTCCCAAGCTGAGCTCCCCAGCCCCACCACTCCCCTCCTGGGGCACCAGGCTGGCAGTGCCAGGCCCCCAGCTGCCCCCTTACCTGTGCTCCTCTGGCAGATGTAGCCGTGCTTCTCCTCCAGGCAGCCCCGGTCGTCCCAGCGGCCCGTGAAGAGCGGGGGCGAGCCGTGCCACACCACCACGCAGTTGGTCTGCATGGCCAAGCCACCAGGTCAGCACCACTCTCAGCACCACCAGCCCACCCCACGGGCACTCCCACCCTGCCATGACCTCCCCTTCTCAGGGCGGCACACGGGACTGAGAGGCTGCCAGAAGATCTGGGGTGCCATGGGGTGCCATGGGGTGCCCCTCACCGGCTTGTCGCGGGGGCCGGGGGCGCTGCAGCCCGAGGGCTCCCCGGGTGCCCAGCTGACGTGGTGCACAGCCTCCCCCTCCACCCACTGGAAGTCCCTCTGCGCGTCGTGGAGGCCGATCCAGAGGTCAAAGGAGATGTTGGGCAGCATGGATGTGATGAAGGCTGTGAGGGGCAGGCGAGGGGATGAGGACCATCCCTGGTAGGGCTCCAGCCAGAGGGGCAGGTGGGGTTGGTGGGGGCAGTGGGGACATACCCTGCTCCAGGGGGCTGGAGATGGTGGCCAGGACGGCGCCCTGGCTCTCGCACGCCTGTTTTGCCTCTGGCCACTTCACTCTGTCACCTTTGTCGTGGCCATTGAAGCTGAAACACTGCACAGGAAGGGGCACGGGATGGTCCATGGGGTGCAGCCACCCCTCACCCCATTCAACCACCCTCTACATCCCCACTCTGCCCCAGTGGTCCTTCTCCCCTCTGTATGTGCCAGCCCCCAATCACTCCTGCACTTCCACCCCTGTGCCTGTACCCTGCCCTGCATCCCCCCCCCATGGCACACCTCCTGGCATC
>WBMV01000779.1:26003-45267 GCA_013396655.1 Campylorhamphus procurvoides
TGTAAAGGCCCCCCCCAGCATTCCCCAAAACCCAAGTGCAGGCCCCCCCTCCATCCTGCCATTTCCCAGCCACTCACTCTCTGCCTCCACAGGACTGGAGGAAGACCAGGAGGTGGCCATCACCCCTCCATCCTGCCGTCCCCTCCCCATCCTGCTGAGCCCTCTCATTTCTGCTCTTCTCTCATCCATCCTACCTTCCCCTCTCCCTCCTTTCATCCCTTCTCCATCCTGCCCTCCCCTCTCCATCCTGCCATCCCCTTTTCCCTCCTACCATCCCCTCTCCCTCCTTCCATCCCCTCTGCATCCTGCTGAGCCCTCTCATTTCTGCTGTTCTCTCATCCATCCTACCACCCCCTATACCTCCTGCCGACCCTCTCCCCTCCTTCCACCCCTCTCCCTCCAGCCACACCTTGCTGAGGAAGGGCACCCATCCTCGGGGACAGCCCCCACTCGTGGGAGCAGGGGCAGGAGGCAGGGAAGGTCTCACGGCCGTCCCATTGCTCCTCTTGCAGATGTAGGGCAGTGCTGTCATGCACTTCTGGTCCCCCCAGTCCTCTGTGGGGAGGGACAGGCTGGGCATGACCCCTCTCCTCAGTGGGGCAGGGGGTCACCCACGGCCCCTCGGAGCCCCCCATGGCCCTGTCCTCACCTCGGCTGGCCGTCATGTACACACATTTCCTGTCCTTGCTGATGGGCCGGGGCTTGCCCGGTGCCCAGGAGACAAAGTTGAGGAGGGACCCGTCAGACCACCTGGAAAATCACGGGTGGGAGGATGAAGCTGAGTGGTGACGTGACAAATGGGACCAGTTGTGTGCCCTAAGTGGGACCTCGAGGGAAGAGTGTCCACCCCAACATCCCAGAGGGAGATCACTGAGATGCAGGAGCTGAGCCACAGTGCCCAGAGATGGCAATGGGGTGGGGACGTGCTGGGGATGGTGGTATGGGGACATGAAGGGACATGGTGGTATGGGGACATGCAGGGACACGGTGGTGTGGGGATCTGCTGGGGACAGTGATGCAGGGACATGCAGGGACACGGTGGAGCGATGTGCTGGGGACAGTGATGCAGGGCCATGCAGGGACACAGTGGTGTGGGGACATGTAGGGACACGGTGGTGTGGGGATGTGCTGAGGACAGTGATGCAGGGACATGAAGGGACATGGTGGTGGGGAGATGTGCTGGGGACAGTGATGCAGGGACATGAAGGGACACAGTGGCTCTGACTGTGACTTACTTGAACCTGCCATCGTTCTCGTAGGTGTTCAGCCCGATCCACCAGTGCTGCTCCTGGCCCCTGGAGAACTGCACATGCAGAGGGGACACGTCAGTGCCCTGCAGGCACTGGGGGTCTTTGGGGACAACCGAGGCTGCCGTGGGGATCAGAGCCTCCCCCTCCCCACTCTCAGGGCAAAAAGCACCAGTCCCAAACCCACACCCCAGCACAGGGACTGGCTGCCACTGCAGAACACCAGGGCCCCCCGAAAATGTCCCTCCAGCAGAAGGTGAAAGAAGACAGAGAAGAGCAGCCCGGGAGGCAGCAGAGCCCATGGGTGCCCTGGGAGGTCCCTGTCCCACCTTCTTCAGGTTCTGGCCCAGGAAGTGCAGCTCTGCCTCGCCGTGCACCGACGCCAGCTCAGCCTGGAACCAGCTGCAGATGCGCTGTGCCTGCAGCCACGTCGAGTGGTGCTCAAAGAACTTGTACTCGGCCTCCTGGTACTTCACCCACTCTTTGCTGCCTGCAGGCAGGGACCGGTGTCACGCTGAGGCTGGGACAGCCCTGCCGTGGCCACCTCGTCCCCTGGTCCCTGTGGGTTGGGCTGTTTCGCTTTGGAGCCTCTCCTGCAGCACACAGGATGGTTCTACCCATGTTCTGCCACAGCCCCTACAGCCTGGGCTGCTCTCCCTGCCACAGCCCTGCCCAGGGTCCATCCTCCTCTGGAGAACACTGCCTGGATGTCCCTGTCACCAGGGATGGTGTCTGTGATGGGGCAGGAGACCCAGGGAGGACAGTCTATGCCTGATGGACACATGGCCATGGCCAACACACACCTTGGGTCGTGATCTCCGGCTCCTTCACGTCGGCACCTGGAGAAAAGGGTAAGGAGAGGCTGTCAGAGGGATGCAGGGCTGGGATGCTCCCCCTGACGCTTCCCTGCAAACCCCCTGTGGGGGTTCCAAGGGTGGGATGCCCTCCTGAGTCCCCCCACCCTGAGGAACCTCTCTCAGACCCTGAATTAGGAATCCCCCTCCCACGGGTTCCCCTGCACCCACCCACCACCCCACAGCCCACCCTCCTGCAGGTTAATCACAGCTGGGGGGGCCAGGGGGACCCCTCTGCTGGCACCTTTGGGCAGTTTGCAGATCCAGTCCAGCTGGGCTTCGCACTGCATGGGCATCCACTGCAGCGAGGCCAGGTCCAGCACCGCGCACGGCCGCACGTCGTCGTCGTCGTAGTTGCTGCGGTCAAAGTTGTGGTAGAAGAACTGGGGGCCGAGAGAGATGGGTGGTGTTGGGCCTTTCCACCAGCACCGGATTCGCCCCCTCCCCGTGCCCCAAATGCCCCCCAGACTCACGCCCAGCCCGTCGCTCCACCTCCAGCTCCGGTCCCCCGCGGGGTCCCGCCGGTTCAGGCCGATCCAGAACCAGTGCTGCTCATGTTGCTCCGGCTCCGACTCCCTGGGGGGAGCCAGGGGTGGGTGAGATCACAGCCCCCCCCTCCAGACCAGGGAGGTTCACATTTATACACAAATAGGGATTCATAATCCAGCCTTTTGCCATTTCAAAGCTGCCACCCTCACACGCACCTAAGGCAGGAGTGGGGGTAACAGGCATGCTGGCTCAGGGCTTGTTTTAAACCCAAACTCCATCCCTTAATTACACCAAACTTCGTGCACTTCTCCCACATCCCCCCTTTCTTGTACATCTCCCACATCAGCCACACCAACTGATTCTGCGCACTCACAGTGCCCCAGCAACTCTCCAACCATCCATCCATCTGTGCCAGAGCACCCCGAGGGCTCCAGGCTTGATGCCACACACCCCCTGGCATCAGGACACGTGCTGGTGCCAGCAGCCCCTCACCCGAAAATCTTGTTGAGGGTGTTGGCAACGAAGTGCTCCTCCTCGTAGCTGCCCAGGCTGAGCAGCTGCGCCCCCAGCTCCCGGCAGAACTCCTGCGCCGCGATCCACGTCTTCTTCTCGTGCAGCTTCTCGAAGTTGAACACCTGGGGGAGGAGGAACCCACACCAAGGAGGGGCTCAGCAGCAGGAGAGGAGCAGAGCATCGTCCCCACCCACGGGCTGTGTCAGAGCGACCCAAATAGCATCACTGCCTCTTGCAGGAGGGACCTGTCAGACCGCCTGCAAAAGCACCAGTGGCAGCACGACGTGTACTGGTGATGTGGCAAATGGGACCAGTTGTGTGCCCTAACTGGGACCTCGAGGCAAGAGTGCCCACCCCAGCAGCCCAGAAGGAGACCACTGAGATGCAGTCACCAACACATGCTCCTTCACCCTCCCTGCCCCACAGGGGGCACGAGCACCCCTCGACAGGCACGGCAGCCCCCTCACCTTGTAGCAGTGGCGCAGTTTGGGGTCGGAGCTCCAGCCCGAGGGGCAGGTGGCGCTGAGGCTGGGCGTGGGGTAGGGCACGGGCAGCTCGGGGGTCACCGGCGTGCCCAGGTTCTGCCGGCAGATGTACTTGGCCTTGAAGGTGCTGCAGTTCTTCACCTCCCACAGCCCCATGGAGCTGCCGGTGGCCAGGGCCACGCAGCCACCCTTGTTGTAACCTGGAGCACTCGCGGGAGCGGGAGGGGGGACACAGCCTTAGGGCTGGGCTGTGCCAGGGGGCACGGCCAGCACCCCCTCTTGCACAGGAAGAGGTGTCCCCATGCCACTCTCGCCCCCTTACCGGGCTGGTCTCGGTTCCAGTGCGTGTACATCACCTCGTCCCCGCTCAGCCAGCGGAACGCGCCCGTCTCGTTGATGTCCTGCAGCGCCGTCCAGAAATACTCCCCGTCCCAGCCGTAGATGAGGCTGCTCACATAAGCCTGCTCGAACCTGGAGGGCAGCCACAGGGGGGGATGCTGCCAGCTGGCACCCCTCGTGGGGTCACTGCCCACCCTGGAGGGCTCTTTTGGGGACCACTGACCTGTTGGTGATGGTGACCAGTGTGGAGCCGTAGTCGGAGCACGTCTTGCGGGCATCGCTGTAGGGCACACGGTCCTCGCCCAGCCAGAAGCAGGAGGGGCTGTGCCACTTCCAGCCCTGGGGACGGGTGACAGGGGACATCCAGCACTGCCCACCCGGAGCTCCCCAGAAGGACGGGGAGCAACCTTGGGGCGTGAGAGCAATGTCCCACGTCCCCTGCCACCACCCCTGCCTTCTCCTGGGAGGTCTCCTGGCCCCGGATGCCCCAGCTTGACCCCGCTCAGCTTTGAGCTCCAGCAAGCCCCTGGCCCCAGAGGACATGGCTGCAGGGAAAACAAACACCCAGGCAGCTTCAAAGGCGGGGAAAGGGCGCGGGGAGGGGAACACAATCCTCCTCTTCACGCCATGGGCCCAGGCCAGAGCCAGTCCCACCACAGCCGCCTTTAATCCCCCGCCTTGTTGATGTTGGAGCCTCTCCGGGGCTGCAGACACAATAGTGCCTGTTCTCTGCCAGAGCATGGAGGCCCCGGGGCTGGCAGTGGCCCCATGGCAAAGGGGGCTCATCCGTGGGGGGGGACACATGCCCTTCCCAAGGGTGCAGGGGCTCAGCCGGGGCAGCAAGTGGCCCCAGGCTCAGGGACACCCTGGAAGGGGAGGCATCACCAGGGTTCTGCTCCTGGGACTCCCAGGCATTGGAAGGACAGAGGGAGACATGTGCCAAGGGCAGTGTCATCAGCATGGTGAGGAGGGAAGCAGGAGGAGCTTTGGGAGATGAAAACAACCCCATTATCCCACTTTTTCTCCTCCAAGTTCCAGCTCCTACAGTCTTTACCCAAAGGTGGCAGGAGCACTTAAATCTGCATGGGGACATCAAATGAGCCAAGACATCCTATGAGCTCAGGACTGTTCTGGGGACACACAGCTGGGTGAGGATAGAATTGTGCCCACCAAGTGCCCCATCCCCAGCTCCTGCTGACTCTGGGGTCCTCTGGCTAGGGCTGGCAGCCCCCAGATGTGGCCTTGCTATGGTTTGGAAACGGAGGGAGGACCTGTGAGGAGCTGGGCAGCACCTCTGGGAGCTGGCCCAGAGTGGCTGCTTGGTAGTCTGAGGGCGAGGGCGTGTTGTGAAACCCTGGGAGAGGTTCAAGAGTGGCAGCCCTGCCAGGCTCAGCACCCGGAGCCTTCGCAGAGCCACAAAAGCCACTTGCCAGCAAAGCGTGGGAACGGGGTGGCCTCAGCCCTGCGTGGCAGCCGGGCAAACTGAGGCAGAGCAGGGTTTGGGGGAGGATGTGCCAGCCTGGTGTCCCCAGAACGCCTGTGCCCTGCCCAGCGAGGGCACCGTGCCATCCCGCCCAGGCGTGGGGCCGGCAGCCGCCTCCGTCCCGCCGGGCTCCCACGTGCAGCAGCTTTGCTGCCGGGTTTTGGCACGGAGAGAGGCAGAGGGGGAAAAAAATGAACCTCCCTGCTGGCAGCCAAGGCAGCCCGAGGAGGAGGAGGAGGAGGTTGTGTGTGCCGTGTCCCAGTTTGCTGCCGTGACCTCATGGAGCCACAGCAGCCAAGGGCTCGGCAGCCCCAGGGTGCTCTGCTGCTGCACAGCAGCTCCCAGGCACAGACCCACAGCTCATCTGGGCTCCCCAAATGGTTGGAGGGAGAGCCCTGGAGAGCTGCAGCCACCCCCAGCCCCAGGGAAGCCCTCACCTTTCGGCATCCGTGGTCATCCTCCTCCTTCTCCTGGCTCACCCGGCCCGGCTTTTTGCAGATGGATGGCAGGGTCTGGTTGCAGGGGCTGTCGTTCCACCTCCCTTCCTGCAGAGCACGGAGAGGAGCAGCAATGAGCCTACCCAGCAGCCTGGGGGATTCCATCCAGCCCCAACCTCGGGTCCACACACCTTCCTTCCCTACAGCAAATCCCCAAGGATGATGTGCTGGATCCCTTCCACCCCAACTGGTTCAACCCTAGCTGGAGATGCTCCCCGACGAATGCCTTCCTTGGGCAGGAGAATGCTGCAGTGCTCCCTTTTTCCCCCCTGGGACCCCAAAATCCCACTAAATCCCCCTGAGACCCCCCTATAACTCCCCTAGACCCCCTTGTCCCGCTGGCCCTCACCGGTCCCCAGATGGTCACACAGTCCTCCAGGCTGTCACGGAAGTTGTTGGGCTCAAAGGGGTGCCAGTATGTGAACCTCACGGGCGTCCCGTCCGACCACTCGAAGTTCATCTGCAGCTTGAGGTCATTTAGGCCAATCCAGAGCTCCTCCACATCTGCCAGGGCACGAGGGGAGGGGGTGAAACTCCCCCCTCCTGGCTGACACCGTGCAGAACCCACCAGAGACACGAGCCCCTGTGGTGGCACCATGTCTGGCACTCCCTGCAGGGTTCAGGGCACGGCTCCTGCCTGCCAGGATGGGCCCCTGGAGTGGGAAACCCAAGGACACGAATCCCCAGAGTGGGAAACACAGGGCCCTTTGCCAGCAGCTCTCAGAGAGGGGCTGGCAGCAGCACAATGTGTAAGTCCAGACCTGCAGGCTCAGGTCCAGTGAGCTACTGGTTTTCAACCATTCCCTTCCATCCCACCCCACTGTGCTCCCAGCCTGGAGGCTCCAGCATTTCTCCTCCTTGCTCCACCCTCCTATGGCTCCTTGCTGGCCTTCTCCAGCAAGTCCAGCAGGACATTTTTTTCCCATCTTCTCCTACAATAACCAGCTGGGACTCGCACCATTCCCAGCTGCAGCTGTGTGTTTTTTCCTCAGCACTGCAGGCTCCTGGGAACAGCTTTTCCATTTGCTGGCTGGGGGATGCACCCACATTAGGGGCTCCTCCAAGGAACATCTAACCTGGATCTCTGTTTCCTGGACAGCCACAAATTCAGCTCTGCAGCCTCCAGCATAGCCAGGGATGGACCCCATAAGCAGGTGGAAAGGAGGCTGCTGGCACAGCGGGCTCCTCCTCACCTTGCTTGATGTGCTTGGTGACAAATTCGAGCTCGGAGAGGGTGTGGATGCTGACCAGGTCCCCCCCACTCCGCAGGCACGTCTTCTTCGCCTCCTGCCAGCTCTTCTTCTCTCCCACCAGCCGGTAGCAGTTGGACTGGAAGGGCTGCCAGCTGGGCTCACAGTCCACCTTCACCTCCGACCACGAGTCTGGCAGGACACAGGGCAGGCTGAGGGCTCAGCCCAACCCTCCAGGCCTGTCCTTGGCAGGGAAGGGACCGCAGTCCCACGGGCTGCTCGGCACGAGCCAAAGCCGCAGTGGGAAAGCCCCGGCCAAAATGGAACAGGCGGTGGCCAGGTGAGGGAACGGCAGCTCCAGAGCTCCAGGGACAACCAAAATCCCTCCTGTCTGCAGAGGGGCGAGGGCAGAGCAGAGCACAAAGCACTCCCTCCCCTGGGAACCCATTGCTCTCCACCCCTCCTCCACCACCCAACCTGTGATGGCACCAAGTGCTTCTTGAAAATGACTTCCCTAATCTTGGGGACCCTGAGGAGCTCAAACCCCTGTTCCACACACACCAGCGGGCTGGGGCCACCACCAGCAGCCCTCCCTGAACGTGCTGAGGTGGGAGCAAAGCCAGTGTGCCCATCCCTGGTGCTGCTCATGCCCCTTCTCACCCGTCAGGAAGGGGTCGGCCGTGGCGTTGGGTTTCTTCTTGCACACGTAGGGGAGGGCGATGCCGCAGTCGCGGTTCTGCCACCCCCCGGACGACTCGGTGCGGATCACCCCGCAGTTCTCCTCGCTGGGGTTGTCAGGCTGGTCTGGAGAGCGGGGTGAGAGGGGCCAGGCTGCTCAGGGGCCAG
Organism: Campylorhamphus procurvoides; assembly: GCA_013396655.1. Lineage (NCBI taxonomy): Eukaryota > Metazoa > Chordata > Aves > Passeriformes > Dendrocolaptidae > Campylorhamphus > Campylorhamphus procurvoides. Next base: position 33,947 of record WBMV01000779.1, read on the forward strand.
GGCAGGGCCACCAAGGCAGCTCTCCCTACCCCAGCACCAGTAAAATCCAATTTATTTGGTTGTTTTCTATGGTGAAGATGCGACCCCGTGTGCCCAGGTGGCAGCTGGGGGGTCACAATAGCAGACCTGAACTGCTCCTGCCTGTCCCCAAACCTCCTCCAGGGGTATCAGTGTCCCCAGGGGTGCCTCTGGGTGACAGCACCAGGCACAACCAATGGGTCCTTGTGCCCCTGAGCATGCCAGGGTTAGGGATGGGTGTCTGCAGGTGGGGACCACCCCTCAGCCACACTCCAGAGCTGACCAGGGAGGCAACAACCCTCCACACAAGCAATGGCAATCAAGGTTATCTGCAGGACCAGTGAGGGTTTGCAGAGGGCCAATTCCCCCTCAGCACCCCATGTCCACCCTGTAGCTCCATGGACACCCCAGGCTGTTCCAACACCCCGTGGGGCTCTCTGTCCCTGGGCAGTGAGGGGACACCCCTGGCAGCCCAGGCCACCTCCCCTGCCCTGTGCCCATCTGTGGTGGTCCCAGGCTGCTCCCCTGCCACTCATCACCACCACAACCCCCCTTGTCTCACCACTCTCCCAGTTGAGGTACTTGAGGGGTGAGTTGTCCGACCACTGCCAGCCTCCATTGATGTCCAGGTCGTTGAGGCCAATCCAGAGGGTGGAGCTGTACCCAGTCAGCAACCCTGGCACCAACACAGCCAGAGGGGCACAATCAGTGCCCCCAGCCCCAGCCTGTCACCCCCCTAAGCCCAAACCAACCAGCTGGGGCAGGCAGAGCAACGTGGCAGCAGCGATGCCCATGGTGCCACCCTCTGTGCCCCAGAAGAGGAGGGCACGGGCAGGCTGCCACCAGCTCACCGTTGATGTAGGTCTGCTCGTGGATCTCGGTGATGCTCAGCAGGTTGGCCCCTTGCTGCTCACAGCTATTCCAGGCCTCCCGCCACGACAGCGTCGACTGGAAGTTGAACTGGTAGCAGCTGTTGGTGAGGTGGTCCTTGTCCCAAAAGGTCTCGCAGTCGTTGCCTGTGGGGACGAGCAGGGTGAGCACCCAAGGGTGCCCCAGCAACCCAGTGAAGCCCACAGCCTGCTGCCCCAGCCCTGCAGGAGGAGGGGGATGGCAGGAGAGCCCGTGGGACTGATGGGCACGGGGTTTCTGCTTTTGCCCATGGAACGTGTCCCTCTGCTTACTCTTTATGGGGCAGAAGCCCCAGCGCTCGTCCTTGCCGTAGTCCTGGGTGGTGGCACACCAGAGGTGCCCGTCCTCCCTGCCCGTGCTGGTGCACTTGTGGAACCACTGGTTGTCGTACTTGAAGGGGATGGTGCAGGGCTTGCCGTGGGAGTTGCCCTGGATGGTGTAAATCTCTGGGGGAAAAGAGGAGCCCGTGCTTGAGGCTGGGGGAGCTTTGGGGGGCAGGCTGGTCTGTTGTGGGGTGCCCACAGGCTGCCCATTGCCCACCACCCCAACCAACCCTGCCTGGTTCTGTCACTCCACATTGTGGGGTCACCTTTGGGGGACATTACCGGAGTAGGGCACGGAGCACAGGTCCTCCTCGGTGCCATAGGTCCTCCACTGCGAGGCACGGCCTTGGTCACCCCTGTCCAGGGAGGAGTTGGCAGGGCGGGCACCGAGGTGCTGCGAGAGCTGCTCGCCCAGCCCGCGGCAGCTCCAGCGCATGTTCACCGACTCCCGGTCGCACTCGTAGGTGGCCAGCGGGTGCGGCCCCGCCGTGGCATTGCCCCCGTGCCACGACACCCCCAGGCACTGCATGGCGCCCACGTTGAAGAGGCGGTTCCGGGAGACCCATTTCCACTGCTGGGCAGGGGCACTGGCATTGCAGCCCTTGGCCAGGCGCACCAGCGAGTCCTTGCTCTCCAGGCAGCCCTGGGAGCCCGCGTTGTAGATGAGGAAGACTTTGGAGTCTGGGGAAGAAACAGATGGGAAGGGTTAAAGCATTGCCCTCGGCCCCCACAGGACACCCTGGCTCCATTGGGGTGCACCCCTGGGATCACCCCTTCCTGCAGCACCAGTTTGCCCCAGTGACTGGCGCTGGGGGACATGGGTGGGTGTCTGAGCCCGGTGTGGCATCACCAAGTGTGGCTATTTGGGCATCAGAGAATTGTGCATCATTAGAGTGGTTCAAAAATGAGCTGCCACGGCCAGCACTTGGGCACAGCATGCCCAGGCACTGCGAGGAGCCTGTGCCAGTGCCAGGGGAGCCAAGGGCTTCAGCACCAGCCGTCTGCTCTGGGCAGAGAGGAATGGAGCAGGAAAATGGAGTGAATCCATCACTGCTGGGGGTGTTTGGGGAGCAGAGCAGAGCAGAGCAGAGCAGGCAGCAGCTCTGGGGGAAGGTCTTCCATGGTGTGATGGAAAATGCCTGCAGAGCCCCAGGCTTGGCAAACCCAGCCCGTGGGGTGAGGACCCTCTGGAATCCCAGCCCAGGCACTGGGAGGAGGGAGCAGAGCAAAGGGAATCGCTGCCAGCAGATAAAGCGCAGCCTCGGAGGGGACACGGGCTGAGCTCAAACCCAGCTCCACACACAGCCCCCAGTCCTGCCCCGGGCTAATCCTGCAGCCCCCCATGGCAATTCCTCCATCCCAGCACCCCTGAGGGTCACCCCCCACGAGACTCCATCCCAAAACCTGTATGAACCAGTAAATCTGGACACTGCGCCGGGACTCGCGGCTCCAGCTGACGTGTCATTTTTAAGACGCGTTTTATTTCTCCAGATCAACGTTTCTAAGCCAAAGAGCCACCCCAGGGCTTCTCACCACCTCATCCTCCCCCAGTGCCCCAGCCAGAAGCTGCCCAAAGCCCCACATCAATGCCACCACTTTTGTTGTTCTTTTTTTGTTTTAAAACGACTCCTTTTTTTTTTCCACCACAAGTCCAAGCAAACTCACGGGCCCCGCTATATTTAGCTTTGGTTTGCTTTGGTTTTCTGCCATTGTATGAATTTTTTGGGCTGAAAAGGTTTTCATTTCCTATTTCCCTGCAACCTCACCCTGCCCCAGCTCTGTTGTTACAGGAGGCTCCAGCACATTCGAGTAACAAACATCTCAGCTCAGAGAACTTCCCTGCCTTGTCTGAAAGGGAAAAACAAATGGAAGGAGACAGACAGCCCCATGTCCATGTGAGAGCTCCAGCAGCCACCTGGCTCCAGGACAGATATGATGTCAAAGGCCAGTTCCCCCAGCCCAGATGACATCAGTGATGATGTCAAATGAGCAAACAGTCTGCAGGGCTTCATTTCATTTGAGGGAGACATTTCATTTCACTGAAAACACTTCCCAAATCATGGCAAGTGAGAAAACAAGCAAAAATCCAGACAGGGCTGATTGTGGTTGAGTGAAGCTCAGATCCCTCAAACTGGTGCTGGTGTTTTCCCAACTGGAACTGGGCTGATCCTCACTAGGACAGCAGGAGATCAGCTCAGCCCCCACCAAACACCCATCCCACCGTGCCAGCACCACCCATGGCATTCCCAGCCCCACTCCAACCCTTCCCACCTACACTGAGGCTGGTGCAGCTCCCCCAGCACTGGGGACATGCAGAGGGGTCTTTAAGCACTTTTTGGGGGGCTGCAGCACCACTGCCATGACCTGCTGGACCCAAGAACCAGCCCTGGAGCAGGATGTGGCCTCCCTGGGGCACAGGTTGGTGTCACAGTGCTCTGCAAGGAGCCAAACCCTGGGGCTTTGGTGCTTGGAACAGCAAAAGCTGCTCTGCCATGGACATCACCGTGGCCAGGGGCAGCAATGGGACACCCCCCTGTGATGGGCCAGTCTGGCTCTGAAAGACAAGATCAGGTTGGAGAAGCCCTGGAGCCAGCCCAGCCATGGTGTTGGGGTGCTCAGTGCTCAGAGGAAGCTGCCCAGACTGGAGGGGGCAGGCCCGGGGCCAGAAAAGCACAAAATATCATTTGACTCTAAAAAGAGCTGAGCTGGAGGTAGGAAATTACAGGCTGAGGCTTTGGGGCTGCCCCCGCACGCCACAGGCAGCACAGCTCAGGGCCCTCAGCTCAGAGGGGGCAGGAGAGGCCACCCAGAGTGTCCCCAGTATCCCCAGTGTGTCCCCAGTGTGTCCCCTCAGTGTGTCCCCCCAGTGTATCCCCCAGCGTGTCCTCCCAGTGTGTCCAATGCGTCCCCCAGTGGGTCCCCCCAGTGTGTCCCCCCAGTGTGTCCCTCACTGTGTCCCCCAGTGTGTCCCCAGCGTGTCCCCCAGTGTATCCCCCAGTGGGTCCCCAGTGGGTCTCCAGTGTATCCCCCAGCATGTCCTTCCAGTATGTCCCCCCAGTGTCCCTCACTGTGTCCCTCCAGTGTGTCCCCAGTGTGTCCCCCCAGTGTGCCCCCCAGTGTGTGTCTCTCCAGTGTGTCCCTCCAGTGTCCCCCAGTGTGTCCCCTCAGTGTGTCCCCCCAGTCTCCCCTGGGACATGGGGGAATGGGAAAGACCCAGCCCCAGCTCAACACAGGGCACCAGAGCTGGGCTTCACCCAAAACACACTTTCCTTTCACTTCTTTATAGGCAGTTTGGGGCTGACTGACCCCACTGGTGTCCGTGACATTGGCACTGGTGCTTGGACAGGGCCCTGAGGCACTGAAGGAGCGTTCAGTACCCCTGACCCCAGGATGGATGTGGAGTTGGGAGGGAGGGGATGAGTTTGGATCAATGGATCCCTTTTCCCAACCTGTATCCTGCAGAGTGAACACAACCCTCGCAGGAGGCAGCTCCAGAGGAGCATCCCAAAGGCACCAGGAATGCCCCTGTCCCTTCCAGAGCCACTCTCTGCACTGCCCTCCACAGGTGACTCCTTCCAGAGATGCTCCTCAGGTTTGGCATCCACCTGCAGCCCCGAAATCCCGCAGGCAGAGCTTCCCAACTGCCCTTCAGGGACAGAAACCCACCCACAGCAACCCCAGGTCCTTCCCAAAGAGGAGCTGCCCTCTGGCATGGGACAAGGAGCACTGGAACATGCAATCCTGCCTGGAACCACCAACATTCAACCAGGGCTGGGCTGGGCACCCTGGGCATCCTCTGCCTTTCCCTCCTGCATCCTTCATCTTTCCAGCAGGGCCTGCTCAGAGCAGCTCTGCTCCATCACATCCTCCTCCTCCTCCTCCTCCTCTTCCTCCTCTCTGGAGGGACAATGAAAGCAAAGGGAAACTTCCAGCAAGGACAGGGTCTGGTCCCAGCCACGCAGCCACTGGGATGCTGCTTCTGGCTTACTGGTGGGACCACAGAAACCAGTGAGTGCCACAAGGCAGAGCGATGGTGGGGACAGGAGGGACCTGGGACTGACACAAACACTCTCTGGGACGCTGGTGCTCTGGCACAGCAGGTGCCACGGGCCTGGCACTGGTGGCTGAACTGCAGGGATGGAGTTTGGGCACCCTTTGGGGCAGCTCTTCCTCCCCCTGCCTGTCTCCAGGTTCTTCTTAATTGGGAAAAGCACATTTTTAGCCAGCAGGAAGCCTGACTCGAGGGAGCTCAGCTCAACCCTTCCCACAACAGCTTTACCAGCCCCCAGCAAATAAGGCAAGCTCCACAACCTGCAATTTTGGGGAATGTGGGCAGCTCCAGATGAGAGAGGCCAGGGGGGCTGGGAGGCTCAGGGGACAGTGCTGGTGGGACACACAGACAGCCCTGCAGCATGGCATGGATGGGCACCCTCAGCAAGCACCACCCTGCCCTGCCAGCACACCCCAGCCTGGCCACCCACACCAGGACACCCAGAGTGGCCCTGCTGCATCAGGAGGGTACATTTGTCACCCTCCCCTCACCAGCAACAAATGCAGGGAGCAAACTGAAGCCACTGCTGGCCCCCTGTCCTGGTTATCCCAGGCTGGAGCAGCCCCAGGGCTCTGGATGCAATTTGGACCCATGGCAGCCAAAAGGGAACGCTGGCAGCGTTGTGAGGGGCTGTGCCCACATCCCTGCCATCCCCTGGGCATCTCTGTGAGGGTGATTGTGGCACCCATGGGATGGCAGAGCCCCTGGTGCAGCTCTGGTGCCGTGAGAGTGCTCCCTGCCCTTGTTCTCACTGGGGGTTCCCCTTTAGTTGGGGTGTCCCAAAAAACCCAGCTCCAAGCCTCTTGTGCAAGAGGCTGAGCACACACAGAGCCCCTCCTTGGGGCTTCCTGTGCTGCAGACATGGATGGTTTGCTCCAAACCACCCAGCAAAGGCTCAAAGCCCCTGTGGTGCCTCAGCCAGGGCAGCAAACCAGGCTCCATCAGGGCTCCAAGACCCAGGAGCATCCCCAGGAGCTCCCTCAGGGCCTGAAAACAGCTTCATTTAGATTTGGGAGCCCAGGCAGAGGTTTCACCCCGAACATGCTGCAGCAAAAAAACCACCCTTCACTCACACAGCACAGAAACCAACCCCTGGCCAGCCCAAAGCTCCTCATGCCATGTGCTCTCACCCAGCAGCAGAGAGGGCACAGCAGCCCCGAGCCACCAGCTCCAAAACAGGGGCTTTTCAGCCCATTATTGCTGCCCGAGAGGGAACGAGGGCTCCAAAGCCCATCTGGCACTGTGGGAAGTGAGAGCTCATTACACAATAAAGAAGATGGGGATGGAGCAAGTGTGGGGGAAGGATCAGCAATAGAGAAGCAAAACCACCCTGGAATGAGAAATAAAGCATCAGAAAAAGATGAGAAAAAAAATGCAGACAGGCTGGGAGAGCTGGGGGGGTCACCTGGAGAAAAGAAGGCTCCAGGGAGACGTGAGAGCCCCTTGCAGTGCCTCAAGGGGCTCCAGGAGAGCTGGAAAGGGACTTGGGACAAGGGATGGAGGGACAGGACAGTGGGACAATGGAGGGACAGGACCCAGTGCCAGAGGGCAGGGATAGATGGGATATTGGGAAGGAATTGCTGGCTGGGAGGGTGGGCAGACCCTGGCACAGGGTGCCCAGAGAAGCTGTGGCTGCCCCTGGATCCCTGGGAGTGTCCAAGACCAGGTTGGATGGGGCTTGGAGCACCCTGGGCTGGTGGAAGGTGTCCCTGCCCATGGCAGAGGTGGCACTGGATGAGCTTTAAGGTCCCTTCCAACCCAAACCACCCTGGGCAGGACTGAAGAACCAAAAACTGTTGCTCACTGAACACAGGAGGGTTTTGCCTGACAGAGCCTTCACCAGGCCCAGCTTGCACAGCTCCTGGGACGGGAGGGAATTGCCAGGATGGAGAGAGACCAGGCCCCAGCTCCATCCCAATTCCATATTACTGGGTGAAATCCCCCTCTAGAGGAAGAGCCCTGTCCTGGAAAGAGGTTCCCAGCAGAGCCCAGTGTTACCCTCAGCTCTCACTGCATCCCCATGGCCATGACCATGAAGAGCAGCAATGTTGGGCCCAGGGAAGGAGCTTGTGCATCCCTCGGAGGGCTGGGAGGTGACAAAAGCAGCAGCTGTGCCCGTGGGAGCTCCCAAAGCACCCTCTGAGGGCTGGGAGGTGACAAAAGCCGCAGCTGTGCCCGTGGGAGCTCCCAAAGCAGAGCTGGAGCATCCTCTGATTCCACTGACCACAGGACACGGGAGCATCCCCATCATGGCTCTACCTCCCTCCCGAGCCGCTTTTGGCATCAATCTGTCCATGCAACTCCTTAAGGAGGAACTTCAGACTGAAAAAAACCCAAAAGGGAAGGAAATACAAGTGTGGCAGCAGCCCCAGGCCATGGCAGCAGCCCCTGGCTCAGGAAGGGCAGCAGCCCTGCTCCTTCTTGCTGCAGAGCTGGGGGCAGACACAACCCCCTCCTCTGCCACTCCTGAACTGGAGCTCTGCCCCAAACCAGTGATGCTGCCCAGCATCCCACAGACCCACTCCTGGCAGGGGCAGCCTTGGCCATGCCCAGGACTGCTCTGGCTCCTCTGACCACCCCATCTGCTCATCCACCACAACCCCAGACCCTCCTGGCCAGCAAACTGGTGGCCACCTCCAGGGGTGTGATGTGACGTGCAGAACAGCCCTGACACGTCCCCATACACATGGTGCTTCCAGCACAGTTGGCTGAAGGCTTAGGCTTACTGAGTTTGTCCAAACTCCTAAAGGAACTCCCTGCAAAAAAAAGATCCATAGATTTCTCCTCGTTTTTCCAGCACCATTCCCAGTATCCCCTCCTATCACTCCACATGGGGATCCCCCATTTCACCAAAGCCAAGCACAGTCACAGCACACCAAGCAGCCCCTGGTGTCCCACAGCTTTTTTTTTGTTGTTAATTAAAATGATCTTTCCCATGAAATACCCCCTGGGTGCCCTCTGCCTCATGCCCAGCACTCCCAGGCCTTGCATCTCTGGGGTAATGGGGCTGCTGCTGCAGAGCCCAAAGTCACGGGGGATGGATTTGGGTGGAGGGAAAGGCTCAGTGTCCCCATTCCCACTCCAAAACCATCCTGCAAACACAGTTGGACATGGAAAACCCCACTCACACCCCTGTTGTGACAGCACTGGGCAGGACCCAGGAAAACACCCTGTGCCCCCTGCAAAGGGCCAAACCCTCACTCCTGGGCTAAGGGGTGCTCCCAGGAATTCACCACTAATCATTTTCTAACCCTTAATTAATTAAAGATGGGTTCTCTAAGAACAAGAGCATCTGTGTGGCTCTCTTTTGGGCTCCGAGCAATCTTAGGAATGAGAAAAATGTCGATGCTCTGCGGGCTCCTCACGGTTCAAATTAATTACAATCCTGCTCCTCGGCCGCACGTGAAGAACCAAATCTTACAAAGTGCTCCAACAGCCTTGGAGGAGACACCGGGTGGGGATGGGCTGGAGTCGGGGGGAGGTCATTCCCACTCCCACCCGAGATCCATCCACACTCGTGGAGCCAAGCAGGGCACAACAATCCAATGGGCAATGCTGGGTAAAACCCCTCCCTGCTCTGAGCACCCACCGAGGCACCGGGAGCCTCCCGTGATGGATTTATCAGCCAGAAATATGGCTTAGCAGGCAGAAATTATACCCTCTCAGCAGATATTTGCTTTGGTGCTGGGGCAAGGAAAAGTTTCCCTGCAAAAGAAAGGAAGACAGAAGGCAGGGGAGCACCTCTGCCCTGCAGGGAAAGGTGCAAAATCCAGCCAGGAATAAAGCCAGAGAGAGAAAAAACCTGCAACGTGGCTTTTAAACCCTCACCGGGATCTCACAGCAGGAAACGCCTGTGGATGTGCCAGCAAGGAGCACCTTCCCATGGGAGACCTCCCAGGGGCCCCCCACCAGCTGGGTGGCTTTGGGGCACAGGGACAGCTTTGCATGGAAGGTTCAAATAAATCTCTTTTGCTTTTCCCTCTTGCCGTTCTTGCGCAAGAACCGTCTCCAGCCCCGACGCCACGTCCCGGCTGCCGCTGCTGCTGCTGCTGCAGCCCCTGGCTTAGCCCCTGTGCCCTGCCAGGCTCTGAGCAGCCAAGCCAACACCTCTGTGCCCCCTTCCTGCTCCGAAACTATCCAGGGCAGACCGAGTTATAATGTCTTGGGGCTGCATTTGCCGTGCAACAAGGTATTTCCATCGGAAAGAGGAAAAACGGGGAGGGGAAGGAAATTCACGCCAAGGCTGCTCTGCCTGTTGTGAATTCTTGCCGGGTCCCTCTGCCCCGTCCCTCGAGGCAAAGCTGGCACAGCGGGCACGGGGCAGGTGGGAAGATGATCCAGCACATCCCAAGATCAGCACAGGGACCTTGTCGTGCCTGCAGCCCCATGGGGACAGGAGCTGCCACCCCGTCTGCCCCGGGTGCCCGTGTGAAGCTGCAGAGATGGGTGATGCCCCAGCCGGGAGCTCCAAACCCCCTGCCAAAGGTGCCACTGCAGCTCTCCCGGCTGTCCCAGAGGGCACGGTTTGGCACAGAACTCCCCAAGGGAAGCAACACTGTCTGCCAGGCCGGGCACTGCCAACAAGGGACTCTTGGGACTGCTCCATCCCCATCCCAAAATCCCAAAATCCCAAAACCCCAAAACCCCAGTGAAGACCGTCCCCGAGCTGCAAACTCAGCCGGGTGCACTGGATGTGGCACTTCCATTGGCACCATCCTTGCCCCCTTTCGCCCACCGGGTCCAAGGCAGGGCTGGTGATGGGGGAAGCAGCCAGAAGCAGGGATGGGGGCGAGCTGAGGGTGCTCAGCACCAGCCCCGGCCCCGCAGCTGAAGCCTCTGAAAGCTGCCTTGTTCCTCGGCCAGCCCCGGCACGGGGTCGGAGCCACCCCATCCCCGCCTCCGGGCCGGGACAGAGGTGCCTCTGTCCTCGGGAGCGCCACACCTGGATCCCACCGACATTTTTTAGGATGAAACAGCCAGAACGGGCCCTTAAGAGGTAGCAAAAGCCCTGCTGAAATCAGGCAGCCTCCTTAAAACCCACAGAAGGAGGAATTCACGGCCCTCAAGGAAATTAGGGGGAGGTCGAGGAGGAATTCGGCTGCGGGAGGTTCAGTGAGATGTCTCCAAACCCCACCGATCCTCCAAAAGCCCCCGGGGTATGGGGGTCTCCTTTGCCATCGCCTCCTTCTTCTCCAGCTCCCAGACAAGCAACTTCTCCTCTGAGCCCAGCATGGATCCCTCGCCTGGCATGGGATTGCTGCCCACTGGCACCGTGTCCGTGCCCCCGAGTCTGCCCCTCGGGATGCTCAACCCCTGCGGGGCTGGGGGAGAGGGGACACGGAGGGCAAGGGAGGAGGCAGGAGCAGTGCCCTCCCTCGCTGCCGCTTCCAAATCTGCTTTGCATTTGCTACATGGGCTCTAATGAAACAGGCCAAGCGTTTATGGTTGTTATTTTCAGGCAAAACTAGCCTATTTCGCTTTTTTTTTCTTTACGTTTTTTAAAGTTTTCTCGATAGGGCCAAAAGAATTCAAGGAAGCCCCAAAAGCAGCTCCTTGCTTCTGGGGCCAGGCTATCCCGGGATAAAAAGTGGCTCCGTTCCAGGGGCAGTGCCAAGGAGCCTCCGTTGTTGTGGCTCCCGGTGCCTTCCGAAGGTTAAAGACAAGAAAATACAGCGCACTGACTTCGCTGCGAGGAGTTACCGAAGCAAAAAGGAAGTTCGGAAATGCCCTGGAGGGGATGGGGCGGGGAGGGGGGCACTTTTCCATAGGATTAACATATCGGGAGCGGGGAGGGGGTCAGGATGGGAGAGGGAGGAGATCACCAAACCCCTTCGGCCCCTTCCCGATCTCCCGCTCCGCGTTCTGCTCTCCCCGGGGAGACAAAGGGCCGGAGCGGGGCTGCGGGGCTGCAGCCACCCCCGGCCCCCGGAGACCCCCGGGACCCCCCGGGACCCCCAGGACCTCCTTGGGACCCCCCCCAGCCGAGGATGCGTTTCCGCCGGGCTCGGCGAGGTGAAGGG
>WBMV01000779.1:45664-94073 GCA_013396655.1 Campylorhamphus procurvoides
GAATGATGCCCAGACTGCCCAAAGCATCCCTGCAGACCCCCGGGGTTGGGGCGGGGGGTCCGGGGATGGAGCGGGGGCAGAGCCCAGCCTGGCCAGGGCATCCCTGCAGACCCCCGGGGAAGGTGGTGGGGGTCCCGGGGCGGAGCGGGCAGTCCGGGATGGGGTAGGGTGGTGGCAGGAGCGGTGCCCAGCCTGGCCAGGGCATCCCCCCAACCCCTGGCTCCCCCCCGCCCAGTGGCCGCGCATCTTTCCCCGCATCCCGGGCGGTGCCGATACCCCGGGACAGGCCGGGGGGGTGCGGGACAAACCAGGCAGAGTTACCTGGTGCCAGCTCAGCCGGGGATGGAAGTGCCAAGGCTGGGCACAGCTCAGTGCACCCTCCACCACCCAGCCCGGCCCTCCGGCTCCCCAGTGCTCTGCTGAGGGCACGGGGCAAAGAGGAACCACGTGCAGGTATGCAGTGCAGGTATAACCCACATCCAGGTGCTTTGAAAAACTTTTTGATAACTTTCAACCTTTTATTTTCACAGCTCCACCTCAGCAGGGCTGCCCAGGCCCCCGAAAGCTACACCAAGAAGGCAGTGGAGGTGGCAAACACTGGGAATTGGCACATTCCTGGCTTTCTGCATCCACGGGGCTGTGCATTTCCAGGCAAGGCTCCCTCCCCACTGCAATGGGAATTGTGTGGACACACCACAGATTCCTGCTGTGGGGGTTTCTTGGCCGTAAACCCCATGTGCACCTTCAAACCATCAGCACAGATTAGTGCAGCTTCTCACACCCTCCCCAGGTCTGGCTGCACGTAACAGGTCACCCCGAGGCACCTGCAGGAGGTTCAACATCACCTCTTGCTTGAATCCAACAAAAACCCCCAACCCCTGAATGCTGGGAGGAGAGAATTCCCAGGGGCACTGCTCAGCTGGGTACCCCCTGCCCAGCTGCCAGAGAGCTGGCTCTCCTCCATTTCTGGAAAAGAAAGCTTTGAGGGGAGAGAGGTGGCAGCACTCATGGCACAAGGCGAAGATTTGGGTGCATTTGGGTGCTGCTCCCCCTGGGTGCCCATCCTTGTGGGAACAGCTGAGGGTGCAGCAGCTCTGCAGGGATCTGGGCAGTGCAGGGAGATGCTGTCACACCTTGGCACGAAGACTCTGCCACACAGATTCAGGGGACATTGATGCTTTTAACGAGGACAAGAGGATGGCAGAGCTGCCTGGAGCAGGGAGTGGGATCTGGCCCCGAGAATGCACAGCCCAGGGCCACATGTGGGCCAGGCACTGGTTGTTTGGCTGTTCTTAGGAACATAAATGAATGCCTTGTTTCCCAGCAAGGCAGGAAGGACCTGCAGGCCGGTGCCAGGATGGGCTTTGGGGATGGAAACCCTCTGGAGGTGGGGGGGGAGGCCAATTAAGAACATCAGCATCTGGGCTGTTGGGGGTTTTAAGGCAGGGATTATTTTTTAATTGTGGCAGCACTGGGAGAATGGCCTTGTTGGCCTCCATGGCTGGATTAGCAGTGGGAACTGCCCCAGGGAGCAAACACAGCCTGGAGGAGAGAAGGGAATCACCCAGATCCTCACCCCCATCCCTGAACCTTGGGGACCACTCCAGTGGCTGGGCATGATGTGGCTCTGAAGTCCCACGAGTGGGACCCTCCTGCCATCCCAGACAAATATGACATTCCTGTCCCAGGGTTGAATCCCACCCGAAGGAAGGGACACAGCAGAGTCCAAAGCCTTGGGATCCCATGGAGCACTGCTGCTTCCTGGTTTAGCCCATGTCTCGGAGGCCCCTGCGCTGCGTGTGATTAGAAGATAATTAGCACTTCTTAATAATTAATTCCTCCAACGCAGGCCAAAGGCTCCTCACCTCCTCTGCCCCTAATCCGGTTTAGTACCACTTGAGTTGCTCCTCAGCGGAGCGGAGCGGGAGGAAGTGCATTTTTGGCTCCCCCTGGGATGTTTCCAAGCTGTCTGACCCCTGTGGCCCCGAGGAGCTGCTGCCAGACGAGGGGACGTGGCCACGTGCAGGGCATGGCCAGTGCTTTCTGAAGAGCTCCCCGAGCTGAGAGATGGATGGCAGGGCCAGGGTCATGCCAGGAGTACCCACAGTTTGGGGCACTTGGTGGCAGAGGCTGATTCCTGCAGTTGGGATCTGTGTCCCAGTTGGAAAAATCAAAGCTGCTTTTTGGCCAGAGCAAAACAACGTGTGGGGAGGGGTCACAGTGGAGGGGCCGTGGTGGGAGGGGGTGAAACAGCATCGGTTCTGGTGAAAGTCACCCTGCAGAAGGACTTGGAAAAACATTCCCAGACGTGGATCTGTGCCGCTTGCCCGCCCTTTTGGCTGGAGCTCTGTCCTGGTCAGGAGCACTGGGAGAAACCGGGTCAGTCAGGATGCTCAGCAGGCTGGAAAATGTGTCACTGATGCCCTGTGGGACCCGGGCATTGGGGTGGGGGAGGACCTCCTGATTTGGGGGGCTCAGTGGCAGAGAGGCACCCAGGGGTTACTGAGTTTGGGCACGTTTGGTGTTTCCTTGTGCACTGGAGAACAGGATTTGGGAATCTGTGGATCATGAGAGCAGCATCTGTAGCTGGCACATGCTCTGAAGGAAGGGTCTGACCACCCCATCAGTCACCTCTGGGGACTGGCAGGTCCCAAAGGGTCTGTGTTCAACCCCCATCAGCCCCCTCTGGGGACTGGCAGGTCCCAAAGGGTCTGTCTGACCACCCCATCAGCCACCTCTGGGGACTGGCAGGTCCCAAAGGGTCTGACCACTCCATCAGCCCCCTCTGGGGACTGGCAGGTCCCAAAGGGTCTGTCTGACCACCCCATCAGCCACCTCTGGGGACTGGCAGGTCCCAAAGGGTCTGTTTGACCACCCCATCAGCCACCTCTGGGGACTGGCTGGCCCCAAAGGGTCTGTCTGACCACCCCATCAGCCCCCTCTGGGGACTGGCTGGCCCCAAAGGGTCTGTCTGACCCCCCCATCAGCCCCCTCTGGGGACTGGCAGGTCCCAAAGGGTTTGACCACTCCATTAGCCACCTCTGGGGTCTGGCAAGTCCCAAAGGATCTGTCTGACCACCCCATCAGCCCCCTCCGGAGACTGGCATGTCCCAAGGGTCTATTTTAGAGCCCAAGGGGTACCTTGTATGACCAGGAAAGCTGCACCTCCTGCTGGGTTGAGCTCTTCCAGTGGCATCCCCCCCATGCCATGGCTCTCTGAGGGACTGGGCGTCTCAGGACAGCAAAGCTCTGCGGGCAGAGGCTGCTGGGGGGCTCTGGTGCCAGGGCTTGCCTTTGGGGTGGCACTCACAGAGGGGACTGGCAGCACCTGCCAGGTTGTGCCTTGAGCTCAGCCCCGAGCTCAGCGCCGTGTCCGCATCGCCTCGGCCTCATCCTGGCCCCAACTGGGCTGGGCTGGGCCAAGATCAACACCCACCTGGCAGGCACCGTGGGCTGAGGTCACTGCCTGGGGAAGAGGCCGACTTGGCCGCTGCTGCTCCTTCTCCCCCGCAGGGAACGGCCACGTCGCCCTCCCAGACGGGCAGGGCCAGTCCAGCCTCCCCCAGACCTGCACTGGGCTCTTGGCAGCCCCTCATGGGGGGCACGGCCAGGGAGCATCCCCAAAGCTGGGTTTGCTGCCTCCCCTTTGAGGATGCACATGGGGACACTGGGGGGGCTCAGCCCCTCCACGGCCCTTGGGGTTTTGGTGGCCATGGGGTGATGCTGATGCTCCCCAGGGTTTGGGTTTGCTGAGAGGGTTCAGTGCTGGTCGTGGGGACCCCACAGAGAAGGGGGTGCCAGGCAGAGACCCTCACCCGAGCTGCTGTTTCATCCTCGCCCTGAAACACAACGCTTGGGATCAGCTCAACGCCCAGCTGCGGGTGGAGGGATCCTGGCCAGCACAAAGGGCCATGTCCCTGCCCCCAAACCAACCCCTCAGCCCTGCAAAGAGCAGAAAAGGATGTCCTTTGCTGGGGTCTCTCCATGTGCTCGATCAGCCCCAGCCCTTTCAGCTCCATCCCCAGCCCTGCTGGCTCCCAGCACTGCCCAGGGCATCCCTTTGTGAGCACCCCACGCCGCAGCTCTCGCAGCCCTTTGCTGCCGTCTCTCTTCTGCAGCCCCGAAAAAGTCAGGCAAGTTCAAGCTGCAAATAATTTATTAAAACCAGATGTGCTCGCTCAGAGCTGCCATGAGGAATTTCAGGGCTCTGCAGCCCTGGAAGGGCCAGCACAGAGATCCTGCCCTTCCGCCGCGGGGGCGAGACGGGCCCGGGGAGCAGCACTGCCCTCCCAGCTGCCTCTCCATCCTCTCCATCCTGCCCGGCCTCCCCAGGGCTCCTGCAAAGGGGCACGGAGCAATTCCAGCCATTTACAAGAATTTTGCCTTTTAGAAAAAAAACACTTTCTCCACATGACTCAAGAGCGAATCAGCAGAGCCGGGGAGGGAAGGCAGCTGGAGGACAGAACATCCCCAATGGCTTCTTCCTCCTGCTGGCAGCAGGGATGGGAGCAGGGAGCTCACCCTGTTCCCTGGCTCTTTGCAGCAGGAGCAGCTCGGGCCTTCATTCCCACCTCTGCCACTGCCTGATCTCATCCCCTGCCACCTCCATCCATCCATCCCTCCATCCATCCATTCCTTCCTCCCCAGTCCCTTCAGCCTGCAGGGGCTTTGGCACCACTCCCAGCCGCTCTCCTGGGTTTGGGTGGGAGAGGGTGGATTTTTAGCATTAGCAGGAGGTGGGATGAGCCAGTGCTGAAGAAAGCAGGTTTTGAGCCCTGATGCTGGTGCAGAGTGAGGTGGTGACAGCCTCTGTCCCCCAGCCCTTGTCCCCCAGCCCCCAGGCAGCATGAGCCTTTGGCCAGGGCAGGGCTGAGCAGAGCTCTGGGCTTCTTCTTCCCATGAATGCAGCCCAGAGCCAAGCACCTTCTACCCTTGCTGCTGCTCCCCATGGCATCCTTGGGGTTTTAGCTCCACTTCTACATTTTTAGCTCCATCCCTGCATTTTTAGCCCCATCCCAGCATATTTATCCCCATTCCCTGCATTTTTAGCTTAATTTCCCTGCATTTTTAGCCCCATTCCCTGCATTTTGAGCCCCATTCCTGCATTTTGAGCCCCATCCCTGCATTTTTACCAGGGCAATCGATGGCCATGGGGCACCCAGCTGGCCCCGAGGGCAGGAAGGAGTAGAGCCCATGGAAATTCAGTGTGTCCCTGCAAAGATGCCCCAGCATTTGGTAGGAAAGGCAGCTCCAGGCTGGGGAGAGTCAGGGCTGAGCTGGGTTCTGCTCCCACATACTCCAAAGTGCTCTCTCCTCCCCTTCTGGGAGTGGGAAGGTTTAAGTCAAGGCTGCTTGAGCCAGGCTGGTGTAGCACCCAGAAAACAACATCCTCTGGCAGCAAAGCCCAGGGAGACACTGGCAGTGGCACAAACCTCACGTCCAGGGTTTGCCAGGTCACAAAATAAAACAGGAATGGCCCGTCTGGCAGAGGGAAACTCATTTATGGGGCAATTCCCAACCCTGAATGTCAGAGGTGAAGCACAGGCAGCCCCTTGGGGAGTCTTGTTCCCACTGGTGTCCAGCTGAGTGTGTCACCCACCTGTGTCCCTGCTCATCTGTGGGCACCTGGCCTGACCATTGCAGGGTGATGCTGCTGCTCCTGTCACTGCTGAAATGTCACCACCTCCCCCAGCCCAAATCTGTGTCCCATCATCAGCACTGGCACAGGGGGCTGAAAAATAATCAAGCACAGCAGCAGGGAGGGAGCTGAGCTCAGAGTTTGCTTTCACTGGCACTCAGGAGTTGGAGGGTGAGAGCAGGTTGGAAGGGAAGCCCCTCAGTGGAGGGAGCAGCTCTGGGATGCCCTGCATGCCCCCCAGACTGGTGTGGTGCTCCCCAGTGAGCAGCCCAGCTAGGAGCAGACTCAACATCTTCAGCTGCCAAGGTCCTTTTCCATTTTCTATTGTGTGTTTTTGTAAAGCTGACAAGGCTCAGCCCTGGGAAATGAAAGCAGACAAGTTGCATCACTGCTCAGTGTGGTTACTGGGAGGACTGGGGAGACTCGGGTGCCCACGGGCTGGGGAGGGGCCTGGGGGTCATGACCCACAGAACTTCATCCACAGACACTAAAAAGGTGCTTTCTGTGTCCTCAACATATGTGGCTTCCAAAGGAATGAGGGAAAACCCACCTCAGGTTTCAATCTTGATGTTCCAGGACAAGATCAATGCCAGTAATTAACTGGCTTGGGAATTGTCAGTGATTGCCCCTGTGCTGCAGAGATCTCACTGCTGTGAGCTGTTGATTGCACCTTTCTCCCTCCATCCTCCTCATCCTCTCCTCGCAGCCACTGCAGGAGAGCTCGTGCCAGCACCAAGAGCAGCAAAACAGTAAAATCCAAGCAAATCAGTTTCTTAAAACTTATTTTAATATCCATGTCTCATCTGTTGGGTAGAGCCAAAACAGTCTGGCCTGGTTTAAGTTACAAATTCTTCATACACTTTGAGTAAATGAACAGTGTGGCAATAGGGTCTGTTACTGGAAGTGAAACCCACATTAACCAGGGAGGTGCCACAGCCAGAATTCTACCAGGGTTCTTCAGTGCGCTGTCCCCAGGGCCCTGGCTGGTGTCACACAGCAGGGTAAATGCTTGGGACACAAAACTAACCACACCCACAGAGATGCACACATTGTATGGCCAAGAAACAACAGGACCATGGTTGAAAAAACCCTCCTAGAATTCTGCCCGATGTGGGCAGACACCAAATCATCAGTTTCAGCAAAGGGGATGAAGCACCAACCGTGATTTCACCTGACAAGAGGCTGAATAGACACGTCCAAGCTGCTTTGCTGAACAGTTGACTCCTGGCTTAGAGCAGCAGGGATGGAAAGGGCTAAGAAAGGAGGGCTGAGGATTTAAAGATGCAGTATTTCTGTCCTTTGCTTAAAACCACTACAGTTTAGAGACCACCTTAATGCAACTGTGAGGGAATAAATCCAATTAAAAGCCCGAGAGTCACTACAAAACCAGTAAGGAACCAAAGAGCAGCAGAGTCCTCCCCTTTCCTGGCCCATTCCTTGATGCCAAGAGCCTGCTCCATGTTCCAGATCCCTGCAAGTTCCTGAGCAGGTTCAAGCCCAGCACCTGCAGCCGATGGCTCACAGCAAGGCAGACAAGGGCACTCCTCTCTCAAAGTGCTTCATGGAGAACAGCACTCACCAAGAGATGCCAGTGGGGTACAGAGCCCCCCAAAGAGCCCCCAGGCTGCCAAGGGCTGTGGGTGCAATGCTGGAGGTGCCCCACAGAGGAGCTCCCAGCCCACAGGTTGGGAAGTTGGCACAGGGGGGTTTGGTTTCTCACCCCCAGCCTGAAGCACAGCAGTGCAGCACTCAGCTCCCTCCCCTCAGTGCTGCAAAGCCTGCTCCTCAACACTGCATCTTTAAATATTCCTGGCCAAGAGCTCCTGCCACATGTCAGGAGCACTCCAACCTGGCTGCCACATGTTCCAGTGCTGTGCTTTTTGTGTTTGCAGTTTTCCTTCAGCACAGGGGGAAAGGGAGCAGGGAGGGGATGGGAGGCTCCTGTTTCACAGCAGGCAGATCCAGCTGAAGGTGCAAGACCCCTCCAGGTAGATTACAAGAGGGAGACAAAAAATAATAATTAGGCTGTTTGCTCCTTTCAATAGCTTTGTCTCATTCCTCCCCATCTGGAAGGGGATGCAGCAATGGCAGCAAATCAGAGAGTTTGAAAAGGGAAGTGTTAAGGGAGAGAGGAAGCTTTGCTGCCAAGTCACCCAATGTAGAGGGGCAGACAAGCCTTCAGCTTGGAATGTTCTAACATGAGCCAGGTCAGCAGGGAGCTGTGAGATCACACACCTGGGACACCTGAGTGCTGCCATCCCTTGCCTTGCCCTACCAGCCCAGAGCAGGCTCAGAGCACAGGAGCAGCCAGGGGTGTCTGCAAACAGAGCAGCTCTGCCATACATGAACGAGGGGCACCCACTGGCAGAGCCAGGAGGCAGCAGCTGAACCCTTCGGGAGCAGCCTGAGCTCAGATCCACTCGGGCCTGTCCCCCCAGGGCTTCACTGCCCCCCTGAGAAGGTGGTTATTCCTCAGAGGCCACCCCGAGGGAGCTGCACCACCTGCACAAGGGCCACTGTCACCAACCTGCTAATACGGGTTTCACTTGGAGACCAGAAAACTGTTTTCTTCCAAAAAATTGTTATTTTTAAAAAATTGAAATTAATTAGGGGTAAAACACTAACTCTAGTGCCATGAACAGGCAGGATCAACTTTTTTCCCCTCCAAAGGGCAAAGAGTCATATACCATCCCCAGCTGAACCTTGGTGCTTCGAGCTTTTCAGGAGATGTTACCTAAACTTTATTAAAAGAAAAAGAACAATGTTTAAATATCAACACTGGACTAGCCCAGTCTTTTTTTTTTTTTTCCAAAGTCCACATTCTTCATATGAAGCACACACGGCGTCCTGGATTCCCCAAGGCTGCATGTTCAGAAGTTCACAGTACATGGAACCATGTCTTTTTGTATTGTTTTCTTGAGTTTCCTCCTCTCCTTGCTCAGAGCAGCCACCCTTTTGTGGTCACTGACTGGATAAACCTCAAGCCATCTCCTGTCCACGTGGCTTGGCCTAGATGCCGAAGGTTTTCTGGATGAGAGAGTTGATGTTGTCATGCTCTATGGATGGAAAAAAGCAAGAGAAAAAAAGCACCTGGTACAGGTTTCTCGAGCCCCTTGCGGATTCCTCTGTTCCAAAAGCTGTTTTCTGAAAGTCTGGGGGTGTTCTTCGTGCCGGTCTCTCGAGCAGTTTTTGGCCTGTGCCCATGTCTCAGTTTGAGGAGCTGTTGTTGGATGAGCCCGAGGTGGAGGCGATGGCAGCTCCGGCGGGGCTGCTCGTGGACACGGATTTGCGGATATGAGGCAGCAGGTAGGGGTCACAGGCCAGCTGCTGGACATCTATCCGGTCCTCCTTGCGGTAGGCCAGGCAGCGCCTGATGAACGCCTGCACCCCCCCAGGGCAAGGCAGCAATCAGCAGTGCAGCACACCAACAGCAAGCTTCCCACTCCCTGCCATTCCTTCCCCTTCCCTACAGATGGCCCAGCTCCTGCACCAAAGCTCATCCTGCACCACTGGGGGAAAGGGGGAGCAGAGGCACACGGGGCTCAAGGCTCAGCCTGACAACTAAAGCGATCGTGGTTTGGGTTGGAAGGGATGCTGAAAGATCACACAGTTCCAACCCCCTGCTGTGGAATCCCAGGGTGGTTTGGGTTGGAAGGGATGCTGAAAGATCACACAGTTCCAACCCCCTGCTGTGGAATCCCAGGGTGGTTTGGGTTGGAAGGGATCCTCAAAGATCACGCAGTTCCAACCCCCTGCTGTGGAATCCCAGGGTGGTTTGGGTTGGAAGGGATCCTCAAAGATCACGCAGTTCCAACCCCCTGCTGTGGAATCCCAGGGTGGTTTGGGTTGGAAGGGACCTTAAAGACCATCTCGTTCCAGGTCCCTGCTATGGGCAGGGGCACCTTCCACTAGACCAGGTTGCTCAGAGTTCCATCCACCCTGAACACCTCCAGGGATGGGACATGCCAACCCACTGACCACTGGGCAAGAGGTGGGCATTAAACCCAGAATTCCTGCTGGTTTTAGGGAAATCAGGAGAGGATGGAGCTGCCTGTGCCACTCACTGGCTGACCCACAAGCACATTTACCTTTGCTTCTGGTGTGACTACTGGCTTGGGAGGGAACTGCACCTCGGTAGCTTTCAGGATTGTGTTCTCCTGCAGGATATCTTGTTGTGACTGGTTGTGACCAAAGGGCTACCAAAATAAAACAAAACAGTGGTTAAAGCTTGGTGACAGGCCTTAAAAAGCCCACAACACTACTGGTTATCATCACCTGCCATCAGCATTTTCCAGGCAAGCTGCCCAAGAGAGGCTGGGGAGGTGCTGCAGATTCCAGCCAGAGCAGCAGGACACAGCTCCCACACTCCACTGAACACAAGGGATCAAGCTGGAACGTGTCTGGGGTGTCTCTGGCTCGGCCAGGAGGGCTCTCCACCTGCTTCCAGACCTCACAGGGCTGTTACAGCATGTGTCATCCATCTGAGCTGATGGAGATCCACCCACTGCAGGCCCTGCTGGGCTGGTTCCCTGTGTGTGACTGACAGCTCTGGGCAGCACAGCCCCAGCTTTCACAACACTTGGTTACCAGGGACTCCTGGAAACAAGAGCCCATGGAATCCTTTCCCTTCTCCAGCCTGTTTCTCCTGTTGTCATAAACCAAATTACCTTTCCTCACAACAAATCATCTTTTCCTGATCTACACTCTTCCCTCCCAAAAGCCACCCTAAAAACTTCTAGAGTGGGTCTTTGTCCCTAGTTTTGCTTTTCCCCTGAACACCTGCAGCCATCAAACCCAACAAATACTCAGGGCACTGAAAGTGTTACAAACCAAGACCATACCAAGAACCTCAGTGCCCACAATGGTCTCAGTGGGAACATGCCCAGTGG
Source organism: Campylorhamphus procurvoides (assembly GCA_013396655.1). Taxonomy (NCBI): domain Eukaryota; kingdom Metazoa; phylum Chordata; class Aves; order Passeriformes; family Dendrocolaptidae; genus Campylorhamphus; species Campylorhamphus procurvoides. The sequence goes on from WBMV01000779.1 coordinate 56,192, forward strand.
GAAGAGATGTTCTGCAGAACATCTTCCCTGAAGGAAGTGCCACAAAGAGCAAAACAACCCAGCATATTCTCCCCACTTCATTAGCATGGACTCTGCCCTGGAACTGATGGCAAGGAGACAAGATGGAAGCACTTAAGTCTGGGGACAAGGAAACAGGGCTGCTCCCAAAAGGTTTGGGAACCACCACCAGGAAAAGAGTTAGATGCCTTCTTACCTTTCTGCCATAGAGACACTGATAGAAGATGACTCCCACTGACCACACATCAACTTTATTTGAAATCTTTGGAGGTTCTTTCCCAACCACAAAACATTCTGGTGGCAAATACCTGAGCAGAAGGAAGTGACAGCAGGTTATGAGCAGGAGCTCCAAATACTTTGTATGATTTTCTTTAGAATGGCAGGAACAAGCTTCTGGTTGGAACAAGATACTGCCTTGGGATTCGAGGGACCCCATTTTGTTCCCATCTCTGGGCCAGGATCACCAGTTCTCCTTCTGGGAACACTGATCCCAAGGACACTCCAGACACTGGTGTTCTGAGCTAGTCAGCACAGGGAGTTTCTTCTCACCAGAGCACGTGAAACAACTGCATTTTCTTTGCTCTTCAGAACTGGGGTTTGTTGTTGAAAGGGCTTGGCCAACAACACCACAATGGAAGCACACAGCCAAAATACATATTTCTACAAACACAACCCCAGATGGCACGTCCCAGTTAGAGACACTCAGCCCCACTCAGGGGACAGTCAGTATCATTTTGAGGAACAGGACAAAACTGTACAACAAAAAAAGCCTCAACAAAACGTTCTGTCCAGCCGTTGCCCGTGGTGACAGTCGGCAGCTTGGGGGACATCTGAGAGTCACACTGGGTGGCACTCACCAAGGGGCTGCTCTCAGCCACTGGCACTTGGCACTGAGGATAAAGGAATGCTCAAACATCTTTCACATGACACTCAAGTGAAGCCCTGGCTATGGAGAGCACTGTGAGATTTACATCTTTTTTGAGAGCTCACTGTGGATTTTCACCTCCTTGTTTCGGGGCAATACTCTTTCCATCTCCCTGATGTCCCTGGATTTCCAAAGAGGTAGAGCACTCTCCTCGTGCTTGTTGAAGCTGTGAGGCAGTGCCACTCTGGGCTGTGAAAGAGCAGCCAGGCCCCACTGCAGAGCTCTCAATCTCAGCAGCATATGCAGCTTTTCAGCAGCCCTTTGGATCCGAGCTCCTTTTTGAACACGAACCCGCTGAAGAGAGAAAAGCTGCCAGCCTCCAAAGGAGCTGTGTGACAACAAGAGCAGTTTCCAGGGTCTCAAAGCTCCAGTGTCTCAAGCTGTCACAGCCAATGGCAGCACACACAGAGCTGACACAAATCCAAAGCTGTTTATAAACTGTTCTTGATCTTAACTTGCAAGTGCCCCAGGCAACGCTTACCAGTAAGTACCAGCCCCCTGCGATGTCAGTTCCATGCCATCAACAGAGTTGTAGCTGTCATCATCCATGATTTTGGAAAGTCCAAAATCTGTGATTTTTATCTCTCCACATGCAGTACCATTGACTAGAAGAATGTTACCTAAAGAGAGGACACAAACAGCCTTTAGGATACACACTTAGCAAGGAAACAGCAAGAATAACATTGCATTGAATCCTGGCCCTGCACGAGGACAAGGGAGCTGCACTGGGAGCTGCAGCAGTCTGGGGCAGATGGTTTAACTCTCCCAACCCTGAGCTGCAGAGACAACTTGGCTCCCACCAAGTGCTAGAACTGATCTGCCCACCCTTGAATGACCCTGTGGCCTGATATGACTTAGAGCCTCCAGATCCTGAGCCCTATTAACCAAGAATTTGATGCTCAGGCTGTTTTGACCCCTCCCAAAGGTCCTGCTGGAAGGGCAGGTCAAAAAGGAGGATTAAGGAGAGAAGTGCATACACACAGTTCTGACTCACTCTGCCCAGAAGTTCTGACTTGCCCTGGCCTCTCAACAAGCCAGAAACTCTCTCCTTCCTGGCAGTGCTTCCCAGTGACTTTCTAAGCTCAAACAGGACAACTACTGCTTAGGCAAGAGTCCTTCACAAATCCAGCAAGGATCAAGAAGCCAGAGCCTCAGTGTTTTTCTCCAAGCCTCCAATGAAGCAGCAGAGCTGTGCGTGGTGGCAGAGGATGAATCACAGCCTGCCCCAGCTGTAGGCAGAGCTCAGACAGCTCGGGAACAGAGGGAATGGCGTCAGGAGAACCAGTGCAACAGCACCACCTCCTGTACACATTCCCCGTGCTGATGCAAGAAACCACATCACACACGGCTTACACAATGCTGATGAAGTGCCACCAGGACAGGGAGACAAGCCAGGGATAAGTGCCCAGAGAGATGGATGAATTTACTAGACCAGCAAAAAAGTCGTGTCACCAATACACATCACCCCAAACAGAGCATTTCCATTTCCCCCTCTTGGGATTCTGCCCAATGGTAAAGAAAAAAATCTACATTTGGGGAGGATCTTCTCCATGGCAAACGTAGCTGAAGTAATTCAAAGGCAGACCTGTGCAGTTTGTGTGTCCTGAGCTTTGGGAGCTGCCCCACGATATGAAAACCTGAGCGTTTCCCAATCAACTGATGGCATTAAATTTTCAGCTAGATGATTACAGGAAGAATAAGACAGAAGAATGGGAACTGAAAGCACCCTAGTAATTGTGGGAACCTTTCTGAAGCAATAACAGAGGCTCTCCAAAGCAAAATACAAGCACAACATTAAGAAAACAAACACAGACACTCGGTGGTTGAAGGGCTCCTTCTGAACAAGGAGGCTCCTTTTACTGGAGTGTTACACTCCCTTGTTTTATGTTGCAATTCTGGGAGACAATACCCTTCCCACAGCATGTTCTATGCATTTTGAGGTTTTTTTCTTGTTGCAAGCTAAGTTTCCCCAGACAGCCCTGTCTCCTCTGTGCTGTCTGAGCAAAGGAAGCTCCCCCCTGTTACCTGTAACCCATTACCTTTCATTAGCATCCTTAAGCACGTCAGCACAGCATACCTGGTTTAAGGTCATAGTGTATGATGGGAGGTTTGATTTCATTTAAGTATTTTAAAGCATTCACAATCTGCATGATAATGGATCGTGCCTCTTTCTCTGACATGAGCTTGTGCTGCTTCAGGTAGAAGTCCAGATCATTCCCCTCACAGTATTCTAACACTGTACAAAACCTGAAAGCAAAACAGCACTTGTTGTAATTAAGGCACCCGACAGAAACCAGAACACTTTGTTATTGCTTGCCTGTAACTCACCTGGTTGGTCAACATATTAAAAGTCTGCCAGCCTATTAATTCTTCTCTAAAAATAAGCTGCCAGGAGCACAGGCCTCACTGCTCAGCAGTACAAAGGTCAGAGATCCCCCAAGAAGGAGCCAGGAGCTGAAAGCTCTATCAGCTGGGGCGTTTGGCCAGGCCAAAGAACAGGATTTACCAGTAAAGCACCACATCTGACACAACACAACAGCCTGGTTTGTGAGTACAGAACCAGGGTATGCTGAAAGTACACCTCACATAGCTCTGCAGCACAGTCTGACACTGGTGTGGACATTCTCTGGAGTCCTCTGGAAAGGTTTTAATACTTAGTTAAGAAGTCAAACCAAGGGAAAGCAACACAACTTACGAGTCAGTATCCAGCGAGAAGTAGTCGTATAGCTTAACTATTCGAGGATGATCCAGTTCTTTGTGGATTCTGTACTCTCTACATGCATGTCTGAAAGCAGCAAAGCCTCAGCATTAGTCATACAAGTGACTTAATTCTTCGTTCTGCAGAACCCAGCCACGCCACACAGCCCCAGCTCCACTGAGAGCCCTGCACGCTCCTCACACGCCCTCAGCACCGGCCAGGGAAGGAGGAGCTGCACAGAACAGCCCTGGGGAACCACAGAACCCCCGAGCAGCTCCAACACTGGCACTGCTACAAAATAACTCCCCTTGATTAATGGCACTGCTTGCCAGAATAGAATAACCTCATAAATCCTTCAGGGATCCAAGAGAGACGAGCACAAAAATCAGCGAGTTCTAGAAAAATTCCATGAAGCTCAACAGCCCAACTTCCAGGCTGCAAATTCAGCTTAGGCTGTCCCAGGGACTTGTTGGGGAATTAAGATCACAGCTTTATCCTGGAAGCTCTGAGGAGAAGGCTTGGCTGCCACTCTGGAGAGCTTATCTAACCCATGGCATTAGGGAGCAAGAGTTACCAAAAGCAAAAGCCTTCTGGTGAAGAATTTCTTCCTAATATCCACTCTAAATCTACTCTCCTCCAGTGGGAAGCCATTCCCCCATGTCCTGGCACTTCAGGCCCTTGTAAACAGCCTCTCTCCATCTTTCTTTAGGTTCCCCGCAGGTCCTGGAAGGTCACAATAAGGTCACCCCAAAGCTTCTCCTTTCCAGGCTGAACCATCACAGCAGAGCTGCTCCATGCTCTGACCATCCTGGTGCCTCCTCTGGCCTCTCCTGATTTGCTGTCCAGGCTGCTTTGGTTGCCCAGAGAAGCTGTGGCTGCCCCACCCCTGGGAGTGTCCAAAGCCAGGTTGGATGGGCTCAAGTGGAAGGTGTGAAATGAGCTTTAAGGTGCCTTCCAACCCAAACCATTCCAAGATTCTAAGACAGTCCTCATCATCTGTGAAAGGATCAATCACTGGGAAACGAAGGCAAGGGGGAGGCTTTCAGGGAGCACAATGTAGGTGTATCCCTGGAAGACTGGCATGAAAACCGTCCCACAAAACAGCTTAAATATTTCAGAGAGAAGGAGCCACTTGAACCCTTTCCTCACAGAGCACTGGTGCTTTGAAACCTGGTGCCAGGGGACTTATACAAAACTGTGTGTTTGAACATTTCCAGTCTGACCATAACCTTTGCAATCAGCTATTGGGACAGAGAGTGGCTTTTGAAATGTGGCAAACACAGGAAAAAAACCTGGCAGCCTGTTCAGAGCCACTGGCTAACCAAATGCAGGAGGAGTTTGAAAACACAGCTGGCTGCTTTACAGATCCACTTACTTGTGGTAGTTTTCTTTCTTCTCATCTCTCCAGTTTTTATTTAACTGGTGTATTTTCACAGCTACGTATCTCTGTTCTGTTAAATCAAATGCCTGCAGAGAGAAGAGCTGAGAATCAGTAGGAATCCCAGCTTCCAGTTAACACTGCAAAAGCAGACAAGCTCTAACAAACCAATATCCCCACCCAGGAAATCAGCATTACAACATACTGAGGCAAAAGCAAACCCACATTTTGATGTAATTAGTCTCACTAATGAAAGCAAGCAACTCTGAAAACAATTGACTATTCTGTGCTTTGATCTGACCTTCCCCATGAAATCTAACTCACTGCTGCATTTATTCTGACATTGTACCACCACAGCTATAAAGGGACCAGAAAGGCCAAATTAGCAAAATATAGACAGTTGTCACAGTGGGAAAGACCCTGCCATTTTCCCCCAAGTCCCAAACTCCTTTTCTACACCTGGTTAAAAAACCCAACCCCAAAATACAGAGGATTTTTCAATGCTTTGTTTCCCAGTGGTAGCTCAGCTCTCCAACTTAGAGCATAACATTTCAGCATTTAGAAGCTGGAGAATTCAATGGCAGAGCTGTGTGATCTTGTTCTGTATTTTCCCCTCCACTTTTTTACTGTTTACACAGTCTTTAAAGAATGGACCTCTGAAATTGTGCTCTTGGAGAAATGCAGAACTCTTGTGTGAGAGCAGCAACAGCTAATAATTTATAGGACAGGGCAAACTACTATTGTAAGCAAACAGGGATAATGTGTGTTCATCTCCAAAGTTGCCTACTTAATAGACTGGCCAAGACCCTGGAGAAGAAGGGCCAAGCATTTGTTTTAATAACAGAGTTAAGAGCAGCCAGGTATGAAGCTTTCATACCCTCCCTGCTTTCATCTGTGGAGCCAAAACTTTCTGCTTAGTCAGCAAAGCCTCCAAAGCAGCTCAGAGATCTTACACACTCCTCACACTCTCTTTTCCCCCACCTGAGAAATCTGGTACCCTTAGTTTAGATACCTATTGTTGTGCTGCATCAAAATAATAAAGCACTGTGAGGTTTCCAATATTTGCACTGGCATAATTATTTTCATTCCAGCCAAATTCAACAGGAATTAAAAATTACTGGGAACAGATGGGGAATACTGAGAACTGGAATGGCTCTAAGCACAACAGTCAAAGAGCAAGCACTGAAGTAGCCCAGGCCTTGGCTGTCAGGAGTGCTGACACACAAGGAATCCTCAGTTCTAAGGAAGTCCCAAAACTACACACACACCCACCCAGTCTGCTGCTTCAGGGTGTAAAATGAAGGCACAAGAAACAAAGCCTTGGACCCCCAAGAAATGCAGGCTTTGCTCTTATTACTATAGCTGTTTTCTCTCCTCTGCAGAGATGTTCAGACTTGCCATCCATCTCAGTAAAACTCAGCCACTGCAGGTGTTTGTGTGTAGCACTTGAAGAGACAAGTGGTTTTGCTTCTCTGTCCTGACAAAGCTTGAAGATTTGGTGCAGCATTATCTTGCCAAGTGTTTGCAGGAAATTTGAGCTCTGAGGACAAGGGCAGCACCTGAAAATCTCAGCTCTGCTGCCTAATGCAAGTCAGGTGCACCATGAGCTTTGTCCTCCCTTCCTCCCTCCACAACCACACCCAGCACTGAGAAAACAAGTGGGAAAATTTGGCTTCCTGCAGGATTTCCCTGCACATCCAGATTGCCCCTCCAGATTTACCTTATATACTTCACTGAAGCCACCTCTACCCAGAAGATGTAGCAACAAATATCTATCATTTAGCGTTGGATGATCTTTAAATCTGGGGAGAAAGACATGGTTTGAGAACACTGAGAGAAACAAATCCCAGCTACAAATCATCATTTTTACTTTTAGACAGAAAAATATTAAAACTGTGTTACTGACTGACAGATTTGACACTATTTCATCACTCTACACTGATGAAGGAGCATATAGTGGTACCCTGATGCACTTGGAAACCTTTGTCTTACACAAACTTACACTGTACCACCCCCCAATCAAGCAACATCAAATTCAAAAGATTGGTAAGAGAAGAAATAAAAACTGCTTGAAGTTCTTCTCCCTGAAAGCCATGTGCTTACTGTGAATTATCTTCATTGTGTATCCTTTTTAATTCCCTGATGTGTAGATTCCTAACCCTCTCTAGCCGTTCCAGCTCCGCCTGGATCTCTGCTTCTTCCTGCTCCAGGGAACAGCAAGAGGAAAACACAGCACTGGGTAAGATACTGCAGGTAGCACTTGGAAACACAAATATAATTCCACTTCCAAAGAGGTTACTGGCAAATCATTTGTCTGGGAGATCACAAAGATGGTCAGAGTCAATTAAGAGTCAGGTGCCTGGGCAGTTCTGTTCACACCTGCACACACAGGAGCTGATGTATCTTTACACCTCCTTGTTTTTAATATTTTAGCATTTTCTGTAATTACAAAGCCTTGTTCTCTGCTCCTGCCCCTTCCCTAAGTGCTGTGCAGCTGTTTGTGTAGGAATTCCAATTCTGCTGGGACAAGAGAAAATGGGCAGCCATCAGAGGTAAGGGCAGGCATGTCATGATGCCACATCATGGGAATGGGGCAGCATCCAGGCAGGATGGGAAATGGGAGACAACAACACTGTGGCCTCATGGTGGCAAGTGCCAGAAGAGGTCAGAGTGTTCCTCAGTGCCATGGGAAGTTCTGACAAACTCTTTGCCCAGTCAGAAGTTTAGGTGCCCTCATACATGACATGATAACTCACATCACTGTGGCCAGGGCTACAAACCTCAATGAAAACATTGCCCCTCAAGCAGAATGATTTCTGTATGTGATTTAGGGAACACTGTTACCCATCTGTCTTGTGACTCTGCTCCTTCCCTGTCCAACTTGCTCTATTTTTAGAGCTAAAGAATGAGCCACTTTCCAAAAGTGGAGAAGGATAAGCTCAGCTTCAGACAATGCCACAATCCCAGCACATTACTTCATTTTCCATGAAGGTGCATTTCCCAATGGATGCCTCCATTTGCAGGGTGGCAGTGCCACATGCCAGGGGACATGGACCTGCAGTTAATGCCCTGGAGCAGTGTGGGAGCCAGCATTCCCCTGCCCAGATCATTTCCCTTTGTTCACAGGTCAATAAGGCACAATGGGCACGGTGCCAGCAGATTCCATGTGTGCAGTAACTTTCCCTTCCACTGAAAAAACCAAGGAGTCCAGAGGCATTAATGAGGCCTTGAGTTCAATTTGTGTGTCAAGGTTACAGGAAAAACCCCCTCAATGCAGAGCTTGGGCACCACCTGAGAAAAGAAGGGGCAAATTTGCTCATTTCCTCTTCATTTCATTTGGAAAGCTCCTTGGCCTTAGCAGAGATCACACCTAAGCAGGAAATGGCAGAAGACATCTATTTTTTTTGGTCAGAATTTCATCTGTTCAAGTGTCCCAGAAAACTTATTTATAGGTCACTGTAATCACTTTCAAGGTAAGCAACAGCTTATCTAAATATAACCTCAGTGCAGGTACAGTTCCTACTGAAGCCCAGGTACTGGAGAACAAATGGGCACTGCAACAGCCCAGGAGATTTTATTGGACTGATAACATTGCTTACTCAATATTGCAAAGAACTGGAAAACTCAGTGACTGTTGGATTTTGTTGCTGTGTTCTCAGTTTTCTTCCCTTGGACACATTGAGAGCCCAGCACTAGGCAGGTCAAGGTGTATCAAAGGAGTGGAACTCTCTGCATGAAATCCTAACTGTAAGGACAAAAATCTATTTATTGAAGGAAAGAACATCTTTCCTCAACACCATTGCCCTGGAAAGAAAAAAAAAAAAAAGGCCAAAATCCTGGCTGTCCCTTTCCAGCAACCAAAACTTCTCACTTCTCAAACAAAGAGCAGTGACCTCTACAGAGCAATGCTCCAGTCCAGAGAACACTGCATCCAAAAGCCTTTGCTGCAGTCAGCTCTTACCTTTTTAAGATGACCTAGTCGGAGTTTGAAGATTTCTTCCTGTTCATGGTATTCTGCTAATGTTAACCTGCATAAAAGAGAGACCCAACACATTACATTTCAACAACATGAGCAGTCTGGGGGACACACACTACCAGGGGGAGGGACAACTGCACACAGGAAATCAGTGGCCAGCATGACATTTTTTTAGGTGGACTCTGCAATTCCTATTCTTCAATAATCAATCTAAAGCACAATGAAAGCTTAGACCTTGACAAAGCAAATTAATTTCAAATCCAAAGTTTTATGTTTTCCACATCTTTTATACCAATGGCTTGGAGCACCCTGGACTAGTGGAAGGTGTCCCTGCCCATGGCAGGCGTGGCACTGGATGATCTTTAAGATCCCTTCCAACCCAAACCATCCCATAATTTTGTTCTATAACCCAAGTGTGCCATGTAGGACAGAGGCAAAGCTCAGCCTTACTCTAAAGCAATGACAGATCCCATCCCTTGTGCAATTCAATGACGTGCTGAGATCTTTAAGGTTAGAAAAATGAATCACTCCATTAATTGTCTCCTTACTCCCAACAAGGAATTTGGTGAAAGCACCACATGTGAACACAGAGCTCTGAAGACCATATCAACTGCATCTATTTACTCTATAAACAAGATGTGCATGTGACAGTGTATAAATATCTGTTTCTGAACCTAAACTGAGTTCAGAGCAGATCCCAGGAGGATTCCTGCAGCACAGCTCTGCAGTCCTCCACACAAAGGTTAGTGCTTGAGGTCTCCACAGCATCAGTGGCACAACCAGTTTCAGGAGGGGACAAAGTCCTTCCTCTGTGCAGCCTGGGGGACCTTGATCAGTAAAGTGAGAGGAGAGAATATGCAGCTGATCCAGCACCTAGAAATGCCCCAACTTCCCCCCTCTTGAAAATGCAGAGGGTCCACATAGTTGAAACAAGTGCTGATAAATTTAATGCAAAACTCACAAGCCAAGGTCTTTTTGAAAGAATCTCAACCACAAGGAACTGCTTATTACAAATTAAAGATATGTATAAAACACAGCCAGCACCATAAATGTTCCCATGTTGTCCCATTTCATACAAAACTGTACTGAGGGGCCTGAGCTGGACTCTGTGATCCCTGTGGGTCCCCTTCAACTCAGGATATTCTGATTCCAATCACCCCACCCTGCCCTGCCCGCCTGAATTTGAACCAGACTCAGCTAATCTACACGACCATCCCAAAAGTTTAGGTCTTTCTGGGCTTCTTTGGTTGCTGTTGCTGCATAAGGAATAAAAAGACAATTGAATAAACCAGCAACAGGCTTTGCACATATTCTCCTGCCCAAATGCTAAACAGCACCAGTCTCCTCATTAAGGCAGAGATGTAATTAGTACCACCAGATGTAATGAGCAGCACCAGGCCAACACTGCCCAAAATAGCTGCCTGTGGCAGCAACCATTAGAGATGCAGGGGGCTCTGAGACAAGCACTGCCCTGTTTCACACAAACATGCTGCAAATACACCACCTCCAGTGTGGCTTTGGGCTGCCCAAGCTGCCCTAACAAATCTCACCCAGGCCCAGCAGATTATTCTTCCTGAATGAAAATCCTTTCCTCATTCACAGCTAGAAGCTCATTTTGGGAGAGCACGTGTTGAAATTTGCATCACAGCATCTTCCTCTCCTTTTTAAGACACAGCAATAAGCATGAACCAAAGAGGAACCAAAAATCACACAGGAATTTGGCTGTCTGCTTCTCATTCAACTTTTAGAAACCTTTCTATTTAAATTGCCTGAAAGTCAGCCTCTGTAAGAGTTGCACAAGAAAAAGCCTGCCTCCAAAAGCCAGAAAATTTTGTTCCTGATACACAATGGTCCCACAAATGCACTCACAGGGTAACTAATGATTAAGCAAGTAGTCAGTCAGTCCAGCTGCTTCAGCTGACTTGCAAAAACAATGTTTTCATAAGCTACAACACTCCACATGAACCACATCCATACCCTGGCAAACAGTTTTTATCAAGCACACCACAAGAAGCTCTTCTAAACCCCAGATATGTAACCCTCAAATATATCAGTGAAGAATGATAAACCAGCAAGAAACAGAGAAAAAGATCTAGTGGCACAAAACCCTGGAGGAGCTGGATTATGCCAAGGCAGGCTCACTCAATATCACAGCCATGACCACAATTCCAGGCACATCAAGACCTGTCCTGCCATGTCTCCAATCTGCTGGGAAGAAACATCCCCACAAACATGGGGAAAGCTCATCCTGCCTTTCAGAAGTGGAAGTTTACCATAGTGAACAGCAACATTTCAAAATATTCACACACAGACATTCCATTGGCTTCTCCCACCTCAAACCTTGCAGTGCAAAAGGAGAGCTTTCAAGTTGTATTTAGTTCTTTTCAAGCTCACTTGGCCAGAATGAGGGGTAAATGACTCTAAGCAAGTTATTTCTTTGCCCTTCAATCCATCCCACCTGATCTGTAGTACTTGGATCCCTTTTAGGGGCACTGCCCTGGCTGCTGAGAGCACCCTGAACATCAGGGTTCACCCAGTGCCATCACAAGGCAGTGGGAGCTTTTGCTTCACAGGCCCTTTTAAAGATCAAGACCGAGAATTCAAAAGGCTGCAGGAAATCTGAGGTCAAATCAAGCCCAGGAGATTTGATAGTGCAAAATGGAAAGTGTCATTGAGAGTTATGGTATTGCCTACAGCGAGAAAATGAAGTCTGTAAAGGGAACTCAGAGAAGGCAGGGCAAAGCCTCTGACTTAATGTATCATTAACTCATAAAAACTTCCAAAAAAGCATGTTTTAAATTTTTTGTGAGACCCAGCTTTACTCTCTAAGAATATCAAGTCCCTTAGACCATCAGTAACTTCAAAAGAGGTAGGGTTAAAAATCTGTAGCACTTCCACTGCCTTTCCATTTCCCTGACTCAGGTGTGAGTGAAGAACTGCTCTGGGGACACAGGCCAATGTCAATGCACTCTTTCTACAGAGAGCATCTCATTTCTTCAGCATCCCAAATTCATTGTTTGAAAATTCAGACTCAGAATTCCCCCAAGAAAGTCCATAGAAATAAATAAATAATGGCTTCTCAATGTGTACAGTTCTTCCTTAGAAAAATGCACCACGTGTCACACCAGACCAAAATCAATTCTCAACTTGCAGCAGTTAAGTCAGACCCCACTTTTCAAACCTGATGCAACAGAAATACTGAACAAGCAATTGCATTCCAAACAAATAAATGAATTGAAGCTCATCCAAAGCCCAGACTCAGCAGCGCTCCTTGGTTTACTCCAAAACAACTCCTCAGAACTGCAGCCAGATGTTGCTGGCTGCCAGGCTCATTCCACCATGCCCATTTGGGCTGGAGGCAAGGGCAAGGTTCCCTTTGCCAGGAGGCATTTCAATGTGCTCTGTACCCAAAGCTTTGCAGAGCCCCAGGAGGGCCCCCTCTGGGACCTACGTTTCATTTTCTGCCCCGTTGGTTTTGTTCTTGCGCTGCTTCTGCTCGGTGCTGGCAGGGGGAGTCTGGCCCATCGCCGGGGGCTTCCTCTTGGCCAGCATTTTTCGTTGTCTTTCTATTTCTTCCCGTTGAGAATTTATCCTTTCCTGTTGCCTGGAAAGCAAAAAAAATACATGAAGGGCGTGCACTTGGTTGCCTGCAGTGTCTGTTCTTACCAGGCTGGAGTGATGGATTTCCAATGGGTTGTATTGGGAAGATTAGGAACTAAATAGTTTTGGATAGAAAAAAGGGGATGTGCCAAAAGTGATGAGTCAGATTTTTAAGGTATTTTTACATAAAAGGGGATTCTTTTCCTGGCTCACAGAAGGCTTGCAGTAAGTGAAAGGTTTTATTCATGCAGAGGATATCCAAAACCAAGGAGGTGCTACCCTCACGGAAACCCGGGATCCATGGTAAGTCACTAACTTTCCACACATTTTTTCCTAGAAGACTCTGTTCTAAATCTCAGATTTTCCTGTTAAAACTATTCCTGAAGTCTGGTACTGTCGGACAAAGTACCTTTATACTTCAAAGGTACAGCTGAAGTATCCTAAGCTCTCTGGAATATAATCAACACCATTCCCAACTTCCCTAAGAAACAGCCTCTCCTCCAAGACAAAAAGACTAGTTGGAAACATTTTGCAGTGATAAAAGCACTGTTGACATTTCAAGTCTAAATTACTTAAGCATTTACATACTTAAATTCACTTTTAAAAAAACACTGCAGGTAAATATTCCAAAAGTATTTCCTCCATGTCTTACAGCACAACCCAAGAAGAATTAAAAGGTCCTGTGCCTAACAAGAGCTGCACTTTCCTATCGGACTACAGAGAAGAGATGTGATTTTAAAGGATCACACACAGCTCTCTTCAACTCAATTAATTTGCCAAGTCCTACTTAAAGGTCTAGGCCAGGTGGGAATTGAGTGGATATTCCCATTAACATCCTGCATAAAAGGGTCTCTGATCTTCATTTCCAGGTTTCTGCAGCCCCTTTGATCACTGTTACCAGAAGGCAGAAAAAGTTAAATAGTATGGATTTTCTCTTTTAAGCTTCTCTACTTTCTACTTTTAAAAAAAAAAAGGCAAACTAATTAGCCTTCCCTGACTAGTATATGCAAGTATGCAAATCAAATTGACTCACAATACATGTGAGATTCTGGTCCACCCCTCCACTCTAAGCACAGCACAGCCAGGTGAGTGCCCTGAGGATTCCCAACAGCTGCTTTCCAACCCACTCAAACCACTGAGTGACCCTCCTGTGCCCCACTCACACCATTCTCACACTCTGCCATGCAAGGCATCACACACAACTCCTTGGTTTTGCCCGTGAGGCTGAAGCAAAGCCCGTTGCCCTCACTTGATGAGGTTCTGGAAGGCGTAGCCGTCTGTCCACTGCTCGGTGAAGGACGCGCCGTGCCGCACCGTGGTGAAGTGGCCCAGCCTCAGCCGGTCCTGCATGCTCTTATCTCTGCAGGCCATCTTCTCCTGCTTGGACTGCAAACAAAACCCAGCACAGGTGAAAAGGCAAGCCATGAACTGGCAGCTAAAGAGCTGTGCTGCCTTTAAAATCACCAGCAGTTCTTTCTATTGTTCTGCTTATCTGAAAGCCAGCTGAACATCATTGATCAGGTTATTGCTGGTGCTTCACACAGGTCTGACAGGTTCACTTTCCTGCTATTTCAGCCTCACTTTTCCCTCCTGATTATTCCCTGGACAGCTCACCCATCCTATGATCAGCTGAAATCAGCCTGGCAGCAGGATTAAAACTATCCCTTTGTATCAATAGCTTAGCTAGACTGCAGGTCTGGCTCTGATCAGGCCCTTATTCACTCAATCAGGTGATAAAGCAAGAAAACACACCTTGGCTCATTTAAGAGTAAGATACACTGATCAGCCAGCTCAGTCCTAGACTCATACCATGCCCAGAGGTGACACAACCTCAGTTAGGTCACCAACATGCAGGTGGTGGTGTCTGTCACAGAGGGGTTTGGTGGTGGCTGTCACTGCGTTTCTGGTAAGTATGAACAGCTTTCCAAGGCCTGACACCAGAACGGCATAGGATTTAAGATGAACCTGGGAAAGGTCCCCATTGGAGCCATAAGCACCTCTCTGGAAGCCAGGTCTATCTAACACCTTGGCAGGAGTCACAAATCCTTCCAGAGAGGGGAGTCCCAGCCAGCCAAGAACACTCAGCTCTGTGACAAAGCCACTCAAACAGACTGCACGTCCCAGCCAGCACCCGGCTGGTTTTGCCCATCCAGTGCCCACAAACAATAGGTGTAATTGGCCCACAGGTGAAAGAGCAATCAAACCCCCACACTGTTTAACCATGAGGAAAGCTGGAAAGCTTCCAGCACGGAGGCAGGTTGGACACTGGTAAACAGCAGCCTGGCACTGTCCCCAGTGTCTTTAATGTGTTGTTTTCAGTGTTACACAAAGCAACGATCTCCAACTTGGCTGTCTGAAAGGACAAAAGGTCTAAATCACCTGCCTGTGTCCCAGAGCAGATCTGCAATTCCACTGCACGATGGGACACTGCTCTTGCATTGCCAGAGCTGCACAGGGTTGCTTTTTAAGTGCAGGAGTCTCCAACTCAAGCAATGCCTGCTGCATTTAGAGCTCTATTTCACTTAAGCAAGAGATCATTTTGGTTGTGAAATGTAACCAAATCTAAATATTCTGAACTATTTCAATCTCTGGATTCTGTTCCTGTTTGCAGAGAAATAATTCAAGACAGAATTCCAGTTGTCTTTTATCACTACAGCAACAAGGGTAGGTTTTTACTGCTGAGACAGAGCTGTTTTTAAGGACATGAACTGTGCTTGCAGGGCTGTCCCCTGCTCACCTTTTCTATAAGAAGCTTCTTGCTCATCGTCACACATCGATTCAACCGCTCCTTGTACTTCTCCAGCATCTTCTGCTGCTCATCGATCTGCCTTCTCAAATCACAGTTGGCCTACAAGTGAACACAGAACAAAGCCAGTGACTTTCAACCACTGAGAAGAGTCAAGCTAAGCAGCACCTAGGCAGAAGTTTCCCCAGTTAGCTCTAGGGATCAGATTAAAACCAGTAAACCAGCAGAATAAATAAAAAGGAACAGGTTCTTCTTAGCAAAACATCCAAGACCAATGTCAATTTTTAACTCATCCACATCTTAAACCCCCTCTAGAACAGGGAAGAAGTTCCATCATCCTGGTTTGCATGTAAAGAACTAAGATATAAACACACTAACACAAGGAAAAGATTTTTAAAAAAATTTCTTGAAGCATTTAAGACCTTGCCCCAGCTACCAAGTCTCAAAATAGCTTAGTCATTCCTGGACTATCCTTCCTCTTTAGCCACAATACTGGCAGAGGAAAAGGATGGGGGAACTCTCTTTGCACATTCAGTTAAACTCTTGTTCCAGTCACTATCCACCAGCCCCCTAGAGAGGCTGCTCCCAGCACAGCTGCTGTTTAACAGCACACAGCAGGATTGATCTGCAGCCATTTCCATTGAGAGAAAGTTAAATTTAACCACCTCCCCTCCAACGAAGAGTCTGGCTTCTGAGAAACAGTGAATGGTAAAAGCAAAAACAATAATAAAACCCCAAAACAATCAATTTCCTGCTTCACAGATTATTTTCTTTCAGGTGCTGAGACCAGACAAACACTCACAGAGCCTTGGCTCTACTCCCTTTAATGTGCTTTCCAATGCTTTTCAACACTTCACAAGAGCTGCCTCTCTAACTGATCAAAGATACATCAATTAGAACTTCTCCATTAAGACAAGGTATTTATCTTTTACTGAAGAATACCAATGGTTTAGCAGCTTTACTCTTTTGGTTTGACCAAAAGATGTTCTCCTCACCTCCACGCACATCACTGACTGCCATGAATGAGCATTTCAGAACACAAGTGCCCAGTCACTGAGGGGCTACTGCACATGCTGCTGAACAGAGGCCACAGTCACTGCTGGTGGATTCAAGCAGGTCCAAACACAATGTCTACAAGCCTGACAATTACCCTGCAGGTAAGGAATCACTAGACTGGGTTTCACCTTGCAAGTGTTGGTTCTATAGCTGGAGTACAAAATCCTGCTCTGCAGCCTGGCTGGTACAAGCACCCCAGGTATCCTTAAATAGCAGCTTTTAGAAGAGTTGTCCCACTTTAAATACTTACTCTTAATAAGTCATCTATCCTCCCCTCCTTCTTCTCCAAGTCAGAGTTCTTACTGTTTTCTAGTGCAGATATTTTTTCCATTGTGAGGTCGGACTGTAGGGAAAAGTCACCACAAAACACGTGTAAGACAAACAGGGAATATTTCAGAGAGTCAGCACACACCATCCCAGAGTAACCCCTCTGGTGTGAGAAGGGCTGATCTCTTGCATCCTTGCAGTCAGGAGAAGAATTTTCTCCATTATCCTTTTTGTTATTGCATGGGGGGCTCCTCCAGCACAGGAGAGGCAGTGAGCCAGCTCAGAGCTGCTCTGTGGAACACAAGCTGGTGACTCTGAACAGGCTAAAATATCCTCTGTGCCATGCACATTTTAGCTTTATAGTTGAGCTCTGCCCACTCCTTGGTGGTCTCTGTGCAGGAGAGCTTGTACAGGGAAAAGACTTAAGGGAAAACCCCACCAAATCCCAGCCCTCAGCTGGAATATCAAGTTTATGACATCTTTCATGGGCACAGACAACCACCTGCAGACAAAGACAACAGCTGTGGGTTCTAGGGTGGTCTTGACAGCAAACACAGGTCTTCATTATAAAATATTCAAACAGATGCACAGCAGGAATATTGAGCACAAGCTATTGTTTCTGACAAACTGATGTATTAGTGCCCACTGGGGACAGGAGCTTTACAGTTCTGGAGTGAAACCTGTTTGCAAAGTTTTATGGGGTGCAGCACATCTCAAATACCTTCACCAGTGAAGTGAGACTTACACCAGGAACAGAAGACATACACTGTAGTCTCTGAACATGCCAAACTCAGCACTCTGATTAAAGGGTGGGGAAGGAAAGGGGAGGGAGTCAGTATGTACACGAACACAGCATCTAAAATAGCCAAGCCAACACAGAGGAAACTCTCCCTGGCTGCCCACACAGATTTCACACTTATGGCTAGCAGGCACCTCCCCTGGTTCTGAGAAGAGTTAGCAGACTTAACCTGGGGAGTTGTTATGTAACTGTTCTCCAAATTCCAGCCTGAAAGCCAACACCACGGAGTAAGAGACAAACTTGTGTCTCTACACACACCCAGTATGGGACAGCTCAAAGAGATACCTGCCAGCACTGCACATGCAGCAAGATGGGCCTAGATGCCAAAAGACAGGAGGGGAGGCCTGGGCAGGTCACCTCTCCTCTGCCTTGACTTGGTTTATGCCTGCTGCCTGCAGGAAGCACAGGTGACAAAGGCTCTTGTCACTGAGGGCAGCAGGCAGGGTGTGTGTGGAGAACCTTGGCTGCAGCTGTGGCCAGGCAGCAGAAAGGTTCCTCAGCAACTGGCTGTTTCTCATTTTGCCAAGTGCACAGACAAGCTTGCCTGTGGCAGGTGAAGGCTCCTTCAGGATACACACTCCTACACGTGACTCCATCCTCAGAGCACCTGGGCCTCAGCACTGACTGAAAACACTGAGGAAACCACATCATGCTGACCTGCTTCTGTCATTGCCATGAGTGATTCAAGCTGGGGATCACTGAAGATTATCTTTTTTTTAACTCTCAACAGGTTTGGAAGGGAAAAAGCAAGAATGTGTGTATGTCCTCATCATGCAGCCAAACATCCTCCTGGATTCTTTCCTGTTACTGTATCCTACATCTAGACCTCTAGAGAATATAATGAAGCTGAACAGTTGCAGAAAGCTTGCTCAGAAAATGTCTTGCAAAGATGGACCTTGTGGGCCTGTTAAGCAGAGGAGAATAAAAACATCTTGTTCCCTCCAGGTGGGACCACTAGTTTAAGTGTGGGTGTTGGGACAGCAAAGGTATCTCTGGCAGGTCTCTGAGTTACAGCATCATTTTCACACAAGAATTCCCCCTGGAAAACAACAGGAAACAGGGATCTTCCCAGACCAGCATTTTAACAATACAGACAACAAATGCGACCCTAGTGACACAACAGAGCTTAGGCTTGAACAAGTGAGTACCCCCAGAGGTGGAATTGCTGTCCTTGGTGCACAAAGAACTTGTACCACCTGCTGGGGGAATGGAGAACAGACCTTCCCCAGCAACAACATCCTCTCTGACACACACTGGTGTGAGGAAATGATTGCTTAAAAATTGCTCAAGGGAAGGGTCAGGCACAGAGAGCTCAGAGACGAAAATCCAAAGAAGATTAAAAGCAGGCTTGGAGAAGAAATAAGCCAGGTGCATTGCAGATAAAGCTGAACATGCTGGTAAGCAACAGAAGAAGATGACACAGATAAAAGAATCTTAATTTAAAAAGCACCAAAAAGACACCAGTACAGTCAGAAGAGCCACTCCTGTTCCTGACTCCAGCCAGTGAAGTTGCTGGGAAGCACTGTCAGGAACACATCATGTTGCACCTTGACAAAATATTCCATAGGTGAACTCTGCAGAGGCCAAAGATCTTCCAGCTGGACTGTAGTTATTTGTACTGTAAGCAATGCAGATGCCCCCACGACCCTGAAGAGAGGCATTCCCAACCCTCACTCAGGTTTCCTTCACACCTTCACTTGCAGAGAGAACATTGAGGATAGCACAGAAGTGACACAGACAGAGCTGGGATGTTCCTCTCCCAAGCACAGTCACACACAGCTGAAGAACTGCCCACAGCACTGACACAGAGAAGCCTCAGCAGCAGATTGGACAACTCCAGCAGCAGCAGCAACTGAAAACATTCTTGACAAGACAAGGAACAGAGCTCAGAGCAATTCACTTCACTCAGCAGGTACAGACTGACTTGGGAATACTGGCTTTTCTACTGGAAACACCATGTCCACTACCAGTGGCACCCTCTGGCACAGCAGACAAACTGCATCAAGCTTCAACCTCACACCCAGGAGCTGTATCATCTAGTGAGCTATACCTGTGACTGTTTGTGCTGGATGGAAATCTGTTTTTGGGAAGTGCAGGAATGCTCAGTGTTCCCTGATCCGGTAGAAGATGGGCTGCCTTGCTGGGCCTGTAAAAGAAAGTTGGGTATTGTTACACGACCCTTAGCACGCACACGGAGCTCCAGCCTGGCCTGCACCACACTCATGCTCAGCTGTAAGGAGGCTCTAGAGGTTCAGTTCAGTAAAACAAGAGTGTCCCTCTCTTTCAAGAAGCCTGGCCCAACCTGCCAAAGACAAAGCTTTCACAAGCCTGATATAATTCATGTCAGCTGAGACTACGTGAGGCCAAAGCAAACACTTCTCACAGCAAGACCACGCTTCATTCCTGTGCTTTTGAGCATCTATCAGATGAACCTCTCAGATGGTGTCATTTTGATCTATGTAAGATTTCCAGCCATTAACTAAAAACCCAAACAAGCAAAGCCTGGGCCCTAGAACTCTTCACAAGGAAGATGAACTTGGCAGAAGACCACAGGCTGGGTCAGCAAAACCCAGACTGCCCTCGTGCCCGCTGTCTCGGGGCGGAAAAGCCCCAAATTGCCCATCCCTTAAGTGAGACACATCCCTTTAGGACTCCAATCTTTTTGGGAGCTGCTCACCGAGACAAAAGTAAAGCAGAGGCCACCTCCCCTCTGTGCCAGCTGCTCATTCTCAAGCCGCTGCTTGGCCAGCATCACCGACATCAGCGTGGGCAGAGCAGAGTGTTCCTCCTGTGGCTCCTTGGCTGCGCTGCCGTCTACCCCGTACAGCGGCTGCTCCACTCGCCGCTGCAACACAGTCAGAAAACACACAGTCAACCACTCTGGGGGGCTTTGGGTTTTTTTGAATTTAAAAAAAAAAGGGGAAAAAAAAATTAAGGCCATCGTCTGACTCTGCCAAAACTGTTGTGAGCGAAGCAGCAGCTCGGGAATGAGCAGGCAGCGTGGGGAGGATCTGATAAGTCAAAGAGCACTCCTGCAGGGATTGTTCTGATGGCAGACATCAAAAAGGAAATGAAGTTAACAATTAAAAAAGAAAACAACCTAACGAACGAGCAGGCAGGGCAGAATTCCTTGTCGCTTCACACACTCCCCTTCCTTTGCAAATACAGAGCCCCAGTGGGGCAAAATAGGTTGCACATCCAAAAATCTGCATTGGGATTCTGGTCAGTGCATTCACAATTATGCTACTTGGTGTTTTCAAAGACTTGTTTTTAAACAGCCAGGGTCACCATACATTGTTGTTCTGGTGAAGCAAACTGAGTCAGGACTGCTAAATGGCAGCAACCTGATCACGTCTAGGGCCCAGACAGCAGAGCAAGCTCATTTTTGTCATTATAGCTGCAAGGTAAGCAGGGTACTGCTAATGCATTCCCAAAATCTTTTAAAGGTCTGTCACATCTCTTAAGGGCCAGCTCCTTTCTCCTGCAGTTAGACTAGTTTTCCAACTGTGATACAGGAACTGGGTTTAATAGGAACAAGGATCATCTGAGCTACACTGATTACAGCACTCAGCATCTCCCTGCCCTGGCCTTCCAAGCCAGCCCAGCACTGCTAAAACTTGGCAGTCTGGGTAACAATCATCCAAGTCCTCCCAAGCCCGAACTCTGGGCCAGGCAAATGCCTCAGAGAAAGTAAAGTCAGGTCAAGCTTCAGTTTTTCTTAAAAGCCTAAATTGCAACCTGAAGCATATTTGCTGGCTAACATTACCAGTGTCAAGAGTGTGCTTCCTTCCCCAAAAGAATACTTGTGCCTGAGAGCGGCCTCAGAAGAGCCTCAAGACCTGCAGATCATTGCTCTGATCAAAGGAGGAGCGAGGCAATTCCAAGCAGTCAAGAGATTTCATGACAAGAAGTCACATTCTGAAGCCATTACAATTCCTCTGCAAGTCCTGATTGCAGAACATTTCCAGTGCAGTACAGATTAACTCGGATTTGGAGGAGGTTTGTCTCATGTGAAGGACATTTTAGCACCCTGCTCTCTTTCTCAACCACACTGACACCTGCAAAGGGTAAGATACACAACCTTCTTCAATTTTCATTAATTTCCCCAGGTTTTGGGGCTGACATTCAGTTTGTAGAAAGACAGATGTGGCAAAGGCCCAGAATAGTTTGTGATGAACAAGCAAACACCAGAGGTTTAGCTGCAAGAGTAAAGAACAGAAGATAAGGAACACAAAGAGCACCTGTGTAAGGAGAAACACACACTGGCCTGTCTGAAACTGTAACACCAATATTCACCAGAAACACTCCATTCAAACTTTTACCTATTCAACACATACAAGTGTAGAAGAAAACCAAAGGAAGAATCCACTTTTCCCCACTATAAACACCTGTGGGGTATCTCATCTGCTGGAATAAAGACTTGCCCCTCTCACATCTGCAACATTCAGAGATGCTATTTCTTTCATTACCTTCTCTTAAAAGATATCTGTTTGTGAATTAATACCAGGTAGGAGGCAGGGCCATTCAAGTGACAAGCTGTATTCCAATTTTCAGAAACATTAAAGAGGATCTAGAAGCACGTGTGAAGCTCTCCCTTCAAGCAGCACTGCAAGGCTTCTGAGATCTAACAGCACACATGGAATTCTGAGCAGAGTGTTCAGTGCTGGGGTTTAGTGCAGTACATTCAGGAACTGTGCAAAGGTCTCTGCAGAATAATGTAATCCTTAAAGGCTTTGGGTTTGGGAATACCAACCTTTCCCACAATGCTCCAGACTTTTGTGACACTCAACCAATGCTGCAAATGTTTAAAGAGGGGCCCAGCCAGTGGGCACAACTAGAGCTCAGCTCTGAAGGTTGCTTTGTTAGTTGAAGCAGATTTCCTTGGCTGCTCTGTGCTAAAATGGCTTAAAAACACTGGTTACTTTTCCCCATCCAGATCTTGCAGAAATGCTGTTTCAGCAAGATGGAATTATGTAACAAACAATAGCACCAGCTGTGCATATACACACATTTCTCTGCAAGCTCTTGCTGGTGCCCCTTGCAAGTCACATGCACATGAACAGAAGCAAAAGACCTTCCCAATATAATTATGGTGTGCACCATATTCAGGATGCCCAAGGGGTCCAATCAAGGTCAGAATATCCCTGACACAACACTCTCCCAGCTCCATGGAGAAGTTCATATGCTCCAGTGGAATCCAGGATGAACAACAGGTCAGTCCCACCTTTTGTTAAGGACAGGGCTCTGTGTAAGCACACAGCTAAAAGCACTCATGCTGCATGCTTTCAGCTCAGGTATCCATGTCACACACAGCTGGAAGAGCCACTGCCCCAGGGTCCCAGATGTGGCTCCGCTCTCAGAACCCACCTTCAGATTTAAAACAAGAGAACGAGCCCAACCACTCCCTGAGAGCCACTTCCCTGCTCAGAACCTCGTGCCACCTGCCTGAAGCAGTGCCACCAAGGTAAGCAATGCCAGGCCACCAGCCCTGTGCCCAGGAAAGCCACCAGCCCTGTGCCCAGGAACACTCACCGGCAGGGGGTTGGACAGGGAATGCTGCGGCGAGGACCTGGCGACGGGTGGCACGCTCCGACCGGGACTGGTGCCTGGGCCACTTCCCCCAGCAAACTGGGCACATAAACACAGTGGATCATCAGCAACCTCCCAGACACACCACAGTTAACCAAATTTAGCACACACAGCCTTAGAGGCTTCAGGGATTTATATAAATAAACTGAATAGGAGCAAAGAGGAAAACCTTAACATTTCATGCACTGTTTTCAAAAGTAAAGGCAGAACCACCTGAGACAAACACTGGTATTTGCACTGGGTACATTTTCCCTTTTAACATACAAAGATGTGAACCTACACATTTGGCTATAGATTAGTTATTTACCAGAACAGAATCAGGAAGATGTGTCTGGTGTGCACCACAGCAGTGGAAAGGGATGTACAGCTCTACTGAGGCACCTGAGCCAGTCACTGCTGGAGAGGGGGCAGGTAAGGAATTGGGAAACTGCTCTACACCACACAGTGAACCACTCAGAAAAGAATCAAACTCTAATAAGCCCTTAATTTCTGACTCCAAGTTACTCAGTCAGAGAAGAAACTTAAAAGAAAAGCTCCAGCTCTGCATTGTGCAGAGCTAGAAAACCTTCAGAAACTACACAAAGCAAAAAGAAGATGTAATTTTAGAATGCCCATCAGTGTTTTGGGGAGAGGTTTCCATTTCCCACGTGGTGCCAGCCTCCCGTGAGAGGCTTTTCTGCAGAGGGAACCCTGTAAACAACTTCCTACTCCAATCAGGAGGACTGCAGGGAGAGTCTTTTGCAGCATGGGCTCTTATCAAAATTGTTTGCATACTCAGATATCCTCATCTGAGATGCAGGTTCCAATGAAAATGAACCTCAAACCTATAGTGAAGTGAAAAAATGCTTTATCGGCTGTTCAAATAAATGCTAATTTAAAAATCAACTTCCTCTTATCCTGTGCCTAATCAGATCAGACTGTATCAGGCTGACATCATCAGTGAACCCAACAATGTAACACAAGTCACACCACAAACTTCCATCTACAGACTTTGCAAAATGGGAATTCAGGCAGGTTTCTCAAACAATGTAAAGACACTTACCTCAAAATAATCACTAATTTTATGTCCTCTAGGAGTGCCTTTTCCTAAAAAGGAAAGCAAAGGATCAAAATAAGAGTTGTATTTTTAAGAATAGAAGTCCCAATGCCATTCTGAAAACCTCCTCCTACATTTTGACACTCCTTTCCCTACTCAGTGCAGCACCTATCACAACGAAGCTGCTGCACAACAAAAGCCTGCCCCAGGGTTACAGCTCCTGTGCTGTTGTTGGGAGGGTCTACAGTTGACAATTCAATTAACTCTCAATTCCAAACATGTCAGATCCAATCAAACAGTGTTTGCACTTGCTGAATTACCTAGAAAACACTAAAGTTCTTGACTGTTTCAGAGGTTCTCCAAAATTTCCTTCAAGATAAGGAGAGAGTAAAAGGTGCTTTTACTCCTCCGCCTTCAGGTAAATTACTTGATATTAGATCTCTCCCAAGCATTCCTACAACAGTTTGAGAGATAATTAGTGGTGGCTTAACACCAGCTCATTAAAACTTAGCCCTTTTCTTTTATTATAATATTATCAAAGCAGTTCTGTCAACACAATTTTCATGACTTTCTTGTTGAAGAATAAAAGAATTTGTAAATCTGCCCCTCTGCCCATTTGGTGACAGAGCTGCACTTGAACCTGCTGGGTTTTCCTGAGCACTCAGGACAGCAGTGCCTGCTTTGTGCCTGGGCACAGCTTGTTCTCCATTTGTTGTGGCACAACTCACTCCAGAAAGGCAGGTACACATCTCAGAAAGCCAGGAAGAGAGCCCAGGCTGTGTCTCAAGGCTGGCTGGTGTATATGTAGCAATGCAGAGCCAAAACAACACTTCAGAGGGGCCGTAAGAAGCCTCTGGGCAGCCTGTCCCATGAAAATGGAAGAGTTTGTGGGAATAAGTGAGTATTTTCCTGCCAATGAGGATAACACGGCTCCGAGGGGAGAACACACCATCACCGAGTAGTTTGTAACAAGCTGCCTGACACACCCCTGAGAAGAGCCATTAGTTTCCTAGGACACAAGGGGCAGGAATCACCAATCCTGCAGCAGGAATTACCTTGGCTACTCTCGTAGGCTTCTGCTTTCCTCTTCCTATTCCGCTGGTCATTCTGTTTTTTCTCGGGAGTCTGTTAAACAATACTTCAAAATTAACATTTCTGCAGTTATTCCAAGATTTAAAGAAAATGCCCAAACACAATAATCTGTTCCATATCCCCAGTGGCCAGTTTGTTTCTCTGGTGCATTTGTTTCTGCTGCTGGTACTTAAAGAAACAACTGCTCTCAAATAGCTCCTACTTTCTGATGGAAGTGCTGCAGAAGGGAGAGAACATGGTTAATCAGGAGACTAATGGATTTTTTCTATTTCAGCTCCAGCAATCCAGCCTCTACTACCCAGTGACCTCTGAGGGTGAGCAGAGTAAGCTCAAACACTTCTGAAAACCTGTGTAAACTGTTTCAAGGTGATCATAATACTGGTACAAGGGGAATAATGATGAGAGGTTTGGCTACTGACATCCAAATTTGCAGTCCAATCACAGTCTTACCAGGACAATTCACCTTGCCTGTGGGTCCTGCTTCCTCCCAAAGCTCATTGCAGATGGGGACAACAACTATCCTGTCCACTGGTTCAAAATTATGGCCCTGCACAAGACAAGGAAGAGCCCCCCACAACAGTAGCCAGGAGAAACCTGCCACAGATGCTGGACTGGGGTTTGCTGCTCTCCTGCTCTCACTCAAGTCACTCTGTGGGCAATCAGAGACCTGAAGGGCAGCTGGCCAGTGCATTTATATATAATCAATGTATTTATGCACAGGCACAATACAGAGCACAGCTGACAGGCCAGAGGGCTCCAGAAGTGGCATCCCTGAAGCCTGAAGGCTCCAGAGTGTCATGACTGAAGCCTGAAGGCTCCAGAGTGTCAGGTCACCCCTGAGATCTGAGTGCTCCAGAGTGCCATTACTATCTGTCTGTACAAGGCTGGCAGGCCTAAAGATGTGAGAGTGGAGAAGACCCACTTTGCCCACTACCAGGGTCACAGCTGTGGGCAAACCTGCTGAAAACATTAGGAAGCACTGCTGGAAGCAGCTCACTGAGGTTGCTGGAGAGAGAGAGAGGTCTTGTCATTTCCATCACCAACGTCACTTTAAAAACATCTCTTATCCCAAAGGGTCCCAAATAATTCCCAAGCTATATGCTCTACAGCCATTGCAGCCACCACTAAACCATACCCTGGGGCCAGGCAGAAAACCACAGAGTGCAAAACACAGCTCTGGGGGAGGGAGAGCTGTGGCCACAGAGTCTGTGGTAAACCCCAGTTTCAGGCTCTCTGGAAACCCAAGTCTCAAGCAGCCTGTTTCAAGAGCTCTGCCAAACGACTGGCACACAGAGAGCACAGAAATCAATCTCCCTCCTTTAGCAGGCCCAAAAGGATAAAGCTGAATCTACCCCTGGCTGTGTCCCCAGTGGGTGCTGAACATCCACAGCCCCATGGCACCGGCTGGGCACTCACTGACATGTTTTGGGAGGAGGATGGAGGGGATGTTAAGACAAAGGTGGTTATTGAGTCTGCAAGTTCTTTTTTAGGATGAGGGGACTGAAAACTCCCTGACTATGTAGACACTTGCTGCTCCAGCTCGTGTGTGTGTAGAAGTCAGTGACACTGCCTCCTCACTGCAGAGTGAAGAGCAGCGTTGGCGTGGCTGTAACACCACGGGCTCCATTACAGCCTCCATGGAGCTGTGAGCATATTAATGACATGCACTTGGAGGTTTTTTTCCCATTCAAGTACTTACATAACAAAAATGACACACAACATTATCTGTTACAGACTGAAAAAGCAAGGAATGGGGGAGATTATGGAGTGTGTCAGCTCGGTCAATTTAAATCTCTCCACAGAAGTTCTTAAAAAAACCTCAATTAAAATTAGAATGAAAACTCAGTTTGTCACTATTAAGTGCACTTCTGGAGTTTTAGATATTGCATTCTCAAAAGACTGAGCTTCACCAGGCCCCTCATATCAGTACTGCCATATAACAGAGGGATGTATGATCCAAAACTTACCTGATCACCATGTGGGAAGTTCTTTAAATGTGTAACAAAATGCACTTAAATTTGAGATTCTGCTTTATTAACATGGAATTTTAAAGTAAAAACCTAACTCTGCAATTCATTCTGCTGCTTTAGCAAGCATTTTGAAATAGTTAATCCTAAAGCAGTGGGATTAATTAGGGACAAAGCATCAATTTTTCTCCTCCCCACTCTTCCAGAGAGTGATCCACAAAGACTCTGCCTTGGACACACTTATGCAAACTCACATATTTGATAGATAAGGCAACCTTTTCCATCAATGGTCTCTGGCTTTTATTTGTTCCGAAGTATACCAGAACCAGCAAACAAATCACAATGCAGCCCAAAACAATTTCCTAAGCTGAGCTTTACAAATGCTGTGTTTGGGCTTGGGTAAAATCTGCCTAGAAGGGTGGGAAGCCCCAAAGACTGGAGGGTTAAGCCCAAGACTAAATACTTCCATAGTCCCTTTCACACCCCAAACTAAGAGGACTCTCACACAGTCCTTTCACACAATTTCTTGTGTGTTTTGAGTTCCACCACGTTCCCCCAAACCCGACCAGCCCAGGAGTTGAGCCTGCTTACCTCCAATTCCTTATCGCTCAGAGAGCCCACGCTGCACAAGCTCTGGTTGGAAGACTCACTATTTAATGGACCCTAGTGAAAAACAAGCAAGGACTGTTAGAAACAACTTCCAGACAAGGCAGACCCACCCCAGCAAACACTGCATCTCTGGGCTAACCTAAGTCATGTGGGTACAGCAGCACCACTCAGCACGAGGTCCTGAACTGCAGGAGTCGTTTGCAGCAGGACAAGGGGATGGCCAGTGGGCAATCCTCTCACAGATAATGATGCAGCCTTTGGAATGGTATTTCTGTAGCCATTTATATACTGACTGCTCCGTTTAACCACACCCACCAACCAGCCAAGGTGGTATTTATAACAGCCTAAGGTTTGAGGGAGAAAGCCTCCTGATTTGTTAAGCAGCAGGAGTTCCAAGCTCAGCTCTTCAGACAAGCATCTGCTTGACCCTGGGCTAAGCATTCAGAGGCATCTTCCATCTGGCAAGGCAGCTATTACTGTTATCAGATGCTGGCTGTACCACTGATTTTCCTTTAAATGTGTCATTTTATGCTTTTTTTAACACTAGGAGAGTGCACAAGTGAAAGTTGTGTTACCAGCAGTACAACTGGTACCCAAAATACCACCTTTCCCACCTGGCTGTTTTATGGTCCCTGCCATGGAGCAGCTGCTCCCACCAGGCCAAAGCACAAACTCCAGAGGCTGGAATACATTTACCAAAATAGGAACCAGGTACCTCAAGAGTCTGCTGCATCTTTGCAGGCTCTGCTGGATACACATCTGCATTTTTACAGATCCAAGCAGTTTGAAAATGATTTAAGATCTGTATCAAACCCGGTTTTAAAGGGAAAAAGTGAATCATGCAAAGTCACTGTGTTTTAGCCTGACACAAAAGTATCCTCCTACAGATCTAACTTAAGAAATCGAGACAAATTTGACAAAGATATAAAAACAAGATTCACAAGTAATGATGGAATGTATTAAGAGGAAGAATGACATGATAAAACCAGCTCTCCATTAATAACTTGGGAGCATCTTTTCCCCAAGATTCATTCTATTTTAGCATTCTTAATTTTGCAGTAACCACTTCCCACCAACCAATCTTTGCTTGTGGCAAAGCCACTTCTTGTTATATTCTTGAGCAGAAGACTCAAGAGGTGGGGTGGGTGAGAAGCCTTAACACCCCAGAGAAACTTCTCAGCAGGCAATTTGTGAGGGGCCCAGTTGTCCCCTCCCCTATTTATGAGACAAACACCACCACTAAATTCAACCTGTGACATAACCTAGTTGTTGCTAACCCCAATTTCCAAGCAGGCATGTGCAGAAAGTTCTGTTTACCTTCTGTGTTCACTGTAAGTGTTAAACACCAAATCTGTCTCTCCAAAATTGACATGCTCAGTTGCTTCAACAAAAAAAAATAAAATAAGAAAACCCAACACTTGAATATCTCAATAAGCTAAACATTTAAGACTCCCTTTTAAAAGCAAATTGCTTCAAGAAAAATTGCAGGTTTATACTCTAAGCCACACCATTATCCCTTCAAGTCATCACACAAATAGTTCAGGGCCAGAAAGATGTTTCACCTCTTCAGTAATAGGTGCTTTTTAAGCAAAGCAAGCTCCCCACCACCCATTGTGACAGTTCACAGATGTTACAGGTACAACTCCTGGTTATTCCAGGGATTTATTCCTTGGCCCCCAGGATTTAACAGAAGTGCCACCACTAACCTCAGCTACATCCACATGAAGGCCTCACTGTCAAGAAAAATTGTAATATCTAATAGAAGTGCCAACAGAAAGGGGATCCTTTCACCCATGGAAAAGCTTGTTTATAAACTGCCCAAATGCTGCCCTCCAAAATCCCTCCCTTCTCTCAGGAACCCAAACCCAGCAGCACCTCCTGTGCCAGGTGAGGCTTGGCAGGTACAGGAGCATCCCTCCAAATGAGCATTTCCTGGTTTCACATGGGCAGGTTGGGGTTCTGACACGATGAAGATGAAAGTGAAAGCTGTTTCCACATTTGCTTCAATCTCACTGCCTCCATTTTGCACAGGCACTGCAAATGACAGGAGCAGCTGCTCCCAAAATGCCACACTGGAGCTTTTCAGGAACACTGTGGCTGAGGGGGAATGGCAGTGGCTCACACAGGACAATGCCTGAGCAGTGCACCTGTATTCCTGCCTCACCTGGACAATAAACTCATGAGGCCATCTACAATTAGCAATTGTATGGATTTTTTTCCCAGAAATACAAGTTCATCCTCTCCAATACAAAAAAATGCACTCAGTTTGCACCTGAATGTAAAGTTGTAGGATGTCAGCAGCTGGAAAAAGGCCTCCCACAAAATCCAGCAGGTTTTTCTTACTTCCAGCACTACAGCTACCTGTAGTGACTGCCCTGTGTGGGAAATTTTCAGCTCCAGCAGCTGCACTCAAACCCACTTTTGGAATCAACAAACGAGTAGTTCAGTCCTGACTGGATCCTTAAAGAGCAAAAAACCCTTTTTGCCCTTTATTTTAAACTTCCCTCCAGACTCTAAACTGACAGTGTGGTAAAATTGAACTCAATGCAGGAGTAGAAAGGGTGAGAAGGAACCAGCTACTTGGCTGTGGAACCAGAACAGCTTGTCCCTGTCTACAGGTATCCAGCAATTTCACTGCCATGTGTATTGATATCATGAACAAATGCACTATTAATTCTTTGTAGACACGTTTTGACCCATTTCCACTGCATGAGCCTCCCCCTCCCTCCATCACCTTCCAGAGAACCTTCCACTTTCTCACTGTAAAGGATCAGACCTTTACAGACAAGACCTGAACCTGGCAAAGTTGGCATAAAGTCCTGCTTTGAGGCATTCTGGCAATGGAAACACAAATTGTCCACTAGAACGTGCTGTACTCGCAGCAATAAAGATGCAATACCCAGCATGTTTCAGGAATGTGGCCTGGTGCTCAGCTGCACCTCTTCTCACGTAGCAACTGAGGCAAAAGAAGGGAAAAGCAAGTTTCCTGATCATCCAGATACCTCATTTCACACATAACCTCACATTATCAACTGCTTAGAGCAACAGGTTTAGATGTGGATATGAAAAACTATACATCTCAACCAGCAGTCAGTGAGTGTGTGTATAAAAATCCCCTTCAAATTTATATTTTATCATTCCTGACTGTTTATATTTAACTCAGCAACTGACATTGGATAAATGTTCAGTACTTAAATTTAGCATACCATTTTTAAGTGGTCATGACACAAAAGGAATTAAAGGAATGAACCTGAATTTTGGGGGGGAAAAAACCACCCAAGTAAGCAAAGGCAAAGAACACTAACACCAGAATAACTGCCAGAGAAGTAGCAGTGGGGAATAATAAACAGGTACTAGTTCACACAGGAAGGGCTCATGAATTTTGTTGCAGAAGTCATCTGGCTTTTGTAGCACAGACCACTTTGGGATAATACTGCACTTCTCTGCTATCACTTCCAGCCCACTCATCCACTGCGCCCTGTCAAGGGAATCACTGATGGGGCTCAGCAAAAATTCAAAATACGTGGGTCATCTGAACCAAGCTAATGGTTCCTATAGTGTTTACCCAAATGACAAGCACAAGAACAGCACACACTTCCTCCTCCACAAGGAATTTCTCCCTGAGATAAGCTGGCAGGCTCTTTTCCCTTGTGATTCACCTATCAACTGCTGCCTCGGAGTCCGTGACCTACCTATGCACAACAAAGCCTCCATGTTGAGCAGTGGATGCAATAGCAGCAGGCACTTTCAAGACTCCTACTCAAAGGCAAGAATTTACAATCTGGGCACTCACAGGAGCTGGTTAGTCATTTCTCCCTTTGTAAGAGCCCCTGGAAAGGCCACAAGTGAGGCACAATGGCTGAGGCTTCTATAGAAACAGCTTACCCTGCTACGAGCTCCCACCAGATTGTCTGTAACACCAGCCTGACTCAGCCCCCCTCACCTATCTCCTACCTCCCATGACTTGTGCATTTCCTCAGCCTCTCCAAGCTCCCACAAATGATCCATAGCTCCACAACTCAAGCTGGCTAGTCTCCATTTTGTGCCCTGTGAAAGGAATCTCTAGGAATTCCAGTTGCCTAGCCAGAGCCTCCACTGTGCACTGCAAAACTCTCTTGCTATCTGAATGGAGGAGACATGGAGAGATGCTTCATTACTCAAGCCAAGCTAACTCGAGTTCCTCTGAATTCTGTAGCAAATCAAGAGATTTCAAAGGGGAAAAGCCAATCCTTAGTTCCACTCAAAGTTAGTGCTGACTCCACACAGTTTCACACCAAAGCAAGATGGTTGAGTGGTTTTACAGTTACTCTGCTCCAGTGCTACTGTGTCAGACATGTTTAATTAACATATTCTTATCTTATTTCAAGCATCACGTAAGGATGAGAATTACAACCTGCTTCTTAATTGGCCTTTTAGAAAAGCTCAGTATTATGGCCGATAATGAAATCCCCGAATCACTGAGGTCTTTTTGCCACGAGAAGTTAATCTACTCTCAGATGTTCACAGGTAACCCCCACTCTATCAGATGGGTAAGCAGATTTACAGCAGGATTTGCCTGGCTTCCATTATGCCTCAAGACTTCTCTCTGGTTGGAAAGACAGTATTTTTATTTTGCTGGTGGCAAACTGGACAGAAGGGTCACACAACACATCCTACCCCTCAGCTCAGAGGCAGAAATAGAACTGGGATCTGACAACTATTTCTGGGCTCTAGGAGCCAGACAAGACATTTGAAGTAAGTAATGTTGCACAGGGAAGCATCCAAACAATTTTCAAGTATCTGGCATAAAGTCCTGGCACATTCTGTGGCAGCTGATAAATTCAATTCTAAGTTTTAAAACTCTTGTTAGCGGGTTCTTCTGGTGGCATGTGACACCTGCTAAGGACCATCATCACTGTGCAGCACCACCTCCCCCCAAGGAAGACATGATTATCCTCCAACACCAATTCTCAACTTGGGAACGCTGCTGCTAAAACTGCTGCTAAGCAGATCACAGAACTGGAGTTCCTGAAGTGATCAGGCCTGCAAAAGTGACAGAGGAAGGGTGAAAACCAAAGTAATACAAGGAAATGCTGGGTTTTATGAGCAATTCTCCTCTCAGAGGCAGATGTTCTGCAGCATTACCTCGAAGAGGGAGGAAAGGGAGCACCAGCTACCACCAAGATCAACACTTCAGTTCTGACAGTCAGCTGGACCCACAAGATTCCCACAGCCCTGTTTCTCTCCCTAGAGGAACTTCAGCCCTTTTAGTTTCACTATAATAAAAGTGGCCCACACAACTTGGTTTGAAGATCTTTTAAAGACCAGACTTGTAGAAGATCCATGTGCTGATCTCCCCTGGTCAAACCTGAGATAAGCTGTGTGCAAATACAGATTCACTCCTCACAATTCCTTATTCTTATCCAGGAAAAGTCTGTGGAAATGACACAAATCCTTACGAGTTAATCCCTCTGATATCTTAAAGGCAGCACCCAAACAGGGGAAAGGGAGGCAAAAGATGAGAACAGACAAAATTAAACATTATCTAGAGAAACAGCCCATGTTTTGTCTCCTGTACCTGCTGACCCAAGGAAGATATCTGAAGTGACCAGCCAGGATAATGCCTCAAGGGAATGCACTTAGCTTTTCCCAGTAAGTAAATATAAACAGCAGCTAAATAAGCAGGAACAGTCGGTGTCAGATAGTCATGTGTTAACTCAGGGACTTGCTCTGCAAATTTGGGAAAGAATGGCACTTCACCATATGGCAAGAATAGACATCTAAAGCATCAGTGGCTTTTTGAAGCTACTTAGTGACCTGGATGAACCACAGGAGTATAACAGTTGCCTGGAAACATTCCTTGCTCATAAATTTGGTTCCATGCACTAACTCCAAGCTTCTGGAGAAATATATTCTCCAGCTACTAAGTAAGAAAATTCATCACAGACTGGCAACAGAATTTTGAGGCATTTGGGACTGCAAATGACCTGGGTCATTGGGTTGTGCCTTCAGCTACCACAGGAGGTGACAGCACACAGCTGTTTCCAAAACAGTTTAGGATTTCTGCCCTCTACTACTGTTACTGGAAAGCTCTTCCAGAATCCCATGACTGATGCCTAGAAGCTTTTTTTTTTCTCGTTTCCAGCCTGAAAATTTATTCTAGATCAGCTCAGTCTCATTCATTTCTCAAAACAGGTGGTTGTTCTTTAACATGAAGGGGCAGTGGGCTGGAAGCTGCAGTTATATTAAGGTATAAACTAAGGCTTTAGCTTTATGCAGGTCCAAAACATACCCTGTGTTTTTAAACATTCAAGAAAGCAAAGCAAACACACGGAGAGATACACCCAGTGGGAGGAAGGCAGGAAGCTCAGCACAAGTGCCTGCTGCCTTCACCCAATCATGGAGCATCTGAGATGACATTTCTTCCTTTTATGCAATAAACAGCACCAGACACCTTCCATCCCAGGAGGATGGGCCAGGCCCCATCCCACTAGATGGCACTCACTGGCTCCACGCTTCTTTCCTTCAAACATTTCACTGGACCCAGCTAAAAAAATATCTTAGTTGAATCCCACCAATTGTACCACAGCTTTCCCAATATATTCCCTTGAAGACAGTGACCTACCAAAGCCAGGGCGGAGCATGACGGACGGAGGCTTGGGGGGGTAGGGAGGGAATTTGAAGCACCAACCTGGGAGGGAATGTAGTAGCTGAAATTAATATTGCAACCAAGATTTGCTGCAGCATAGCAGAGTCATGCTAATTCATATCAATGGCTGGCTGATCTAGTGCAAATTAGCAAGAACGCAAGTAAATAAATATATATATATTGTTTGCAATAAGTGTAATGCACTTTAACAGTTTACTGATTGGTACAAGGTAAAACTGCACAACAACAGGTAAAAATAAAACTCAGCAGCAGAACAGCTTTGCTCAAAGCGAGGCCTCTGAGAAATGAGGCTTTTTTTACTTGGAGATGGTCTAGAAACAAAAATGAGTTCTCAATATTCACCCCTACAGCAAAGGGCATGTACTTTCTGCTCCAAACATATTGGAAACATAATTAAGACTTGCTTTCCTGTATCTTTTAAAGGTTATTCCTTTAAAAGGAATAGTTCCTAACATTCTTTGCGAGCACCGAGCATGTTGGCACCGCTTTAAAGCTACAGAAGTGTCTATGCTTTGAAGTTCTAGCTATTCCAGAAAGTTGTTGGGCTTTATACCTGTACAGTTAAAGATGCTAAAGGGACAAAATGGGGCAAAAAGGTGAGAAACAGGTGATAAAGTACATGAAAAGTTGTGATGTTGTATAAAACAAGTCTTTTGAAATCACAACACATTAAGTACCATAAAGTTTTATGGTAGTAAAAGACTTAAGATTTAAGAAGTCTTTAGAGTAGGGGAAATGGTGAAAATATCCCTACCCTTTTACTTCAGTAACCAAAATTGATACCCCTTAACAACTTCTAGTGTTAATCCTCCTTACTACACTCTCTTACAGCTGAGAATTTGGCTTCTTCACACTCCCCAGACTTAACCTTGTCTGAAGAGCAGAGCAGAAAGAAATGCCTGAACTCAGAACTCAACTCTTTCAAGTTCTGATTCACTTGGCGTTTTTCTAAGAAATGCAGCACCTACAATGTTTCTCCTCAACATAATTCCAGGAGGTTTCTGACAATTTTCTAGCAATGCTATGTTGCTTTCCCCTCTACCTTGATGCTGTCCAAAGCTTGGTATCTCCCTCAAAAATTAACTCCATATCCCTGACCTAGCTTAGGATGAGTTCTACTACTCTATCACTGCTCAGAGAGACTGGCACTGACACCACCAACTCCTGGAGAACTCACAGCTTAGTGCCAGGACACCAAGCAACCACACAACGTTGGTACTCAGGTGCCTTGCTCAGGGAAAGCAGCTCCTGTCCAGGGGGAAGTTGTAGGTGAGGACAAAGATGGGATTTTACTGGCAGGCTGTGGATCAGACCCAGGAGAGCTGCCCTGCAAACACTTTGTGTGTTAAGTGGGATGTGGCTGCCAATTTTAATCTCCTGCATCCCAGGGAACTGAACGACCCCTCCAGGTGTTCAGTCTGGTTACATGTTGTATCCAACACACTACACTGGAAACTGTATCTCACCAGGGGCCTAATTCCGCTCTCAATGGCACTTTCCTGCAGAAAGGAAGAGCCAGAGGAGATTCCCAACTCCCATAAAGTTGTCATGGAGTTTTTAGGGTGCACTTGCTGCCTTAAGATGGAACAACTCCTAAGAAACTTCATTAGAGCCCCACGCCTTCTGTACGGCAGAACATCTGCTTGTGGAGATCCCATTTTCATTCCTCCTGTACTTCACACAAATTAGTTGTCAAAACACAACTTTTTTTGCCAAGCAAAATTACCCACGTAGAAATTACCAAACCCCAAACAAAGTGCAGGCAGGATGGGTGAGGAGTCCCACCTGCTGCCACAGGTAGTGCCACTCACCTTGGCAACCCCGACCCCGGTGAACCTGGCCTCCAGGAGCTCCTGCCTGCGTGGGTCCAGGCTGTGCAATTCTTCCATCATTTCTGCTGCTAGGGGAGAACAACACTCAGATTATGCAATGCAAGGAAAAGGAGAGACATTTAATATTCCGTGCCACTGACGAGACTTAAAAAGTGCCTGTTCTGCAGCACAACCACGTAGAGAGCATTTTCTTGAAAGAGAAATGCAAGATTACCATGTAATAACAACATGACTTTGCCACCATATTATTGTATTTAAACCATAACCCTGCTGGAGTTTCCTCTCCTCTGTTGTACCAGCCATTTCAAGATCTCTAAATCCAAGAAACCAATTATGTCACATTCTCCCACTGGATGCTTTATTAAAAGGAAAACATGGGACCAGAGTGTTATGACTAAAAGCTTCAGAGCTTTTCATCCGTGCTGCATGACTAGGAGAAAAAAAAGCAACATTCTTTACCCCATAATTTATTTTTGGCCAATCCTGGAAACACTTGATCTCCCCCAACTCCAGATTTCATTGACAACAGCTTTGGTTCTTCCAACCACAGAAAAGGGATTATAGGAAGAAAATAATGCTCATTTAAACCTTTTAATTTACACGGTAAAGCATCAGATGCCTTCAAAATAACAGCTGCTTCTACATCCCGGGGTACCCCTTGGCAATCCAACACTATGGATGTATGGATGCCTTATTTGCAGGGTTAAAAACCCACCCAGTATAACTGTGCAAACAGGTTAAAAATCAGGAAACATACAATTCGAATCCTGAACTGTGAAAAAATGGGACAAATTTCACTGTTCATTATAACTGAATCACATCTTCCCAACTGCACCAATCAAGTTCATTTCCAGAAATGTCTGTTCCAGTTTCATTTTCTGGACTAAGGTAGAGAGAGAGAGAAAAAAAAAAAAGCCCAAGGAAAAAAAAAAAAGCCCAGAAACAGAAGATAAAGATTTGCTGTATAAAGAGCATATGCGATGAGGAAAGTTCTTGAAGGGCAGCAAGTGCCCTCTAGAACAGGCAGTGCACAATTGTTCCTTTTATGAACTGTCCATTTTGTCCCTGCCGCTTCCTCCGAACGCTGCGGCTCCAAGTTCCAGGGGCAGAGAGAATCCATCCGGGGGCATTCACCACTGCTCTCCCAGCTCCGTCCCGAGCCTCACAAACTAATGCCATACTAAGCGTGCTTATCTCAGACCCCCTTATTTCTGCCGAGAGCCCAACAAAGCTCTCAGCCCAAGGTTTTTTTCAAAACAGGAAACCTGAACAAGCGAGGAAAATGACAGACAAGCCAACAAGATGTTCAAGTGCTCCCAGGGCTCTCCCCCATGGCGGGGCGGCCAGCCCTGGGGAATCGCATCCCCACGCCGGGATGCTGCCCTGGGGAAGGGACCGGCACAGCTCACAACTCGCCCCCAAGCCCTGGGGGTGCTTCCCGGGTACCCCCTGGATGCTGCTGCCCCTGCCCTGTCTGGGGGAGGGTGGATTTCCAGCGCCCCTCTCGCACCCACTCGGGGCTCAGCGCCTTGCCCCGCTGCCACAGCTGCTGCACCGCCCCGGCCCCTTCCTCCTGCTCGGCCCCTCCAGCACCGCCTCAGCCCTGCAGGGACCCGGCGCTGGCCCAGCCGGGCCGGGCCGGGCC
>WBMV01000781.1:0-13627 GCA_013396655.1 Campylorhamphus procurvoides
TCTATGATTCTATGATTCTAAAACCTACTGCAAGGACTTACTGTGCTCTTGTCTGCAGCAGATGGTACCAACTGTTGTAAGAGAGAGGAAAATGGATTACATGGATGCTGCTGTGATCTGGCATGGCATTTCCTATGTTCCTCTCCTGGGTCAGCAGTGGCTGTATTTCTGCTAGCTACAGCCAGCCCTCAAAGATCTCAACAGTCTTTTCAAGTGCTAAAAAAACCCCTTATGAGTTCTGTTTATCTGTTTTGCACAGTACTTACTTAAAGCCTGTATAAAAGGAACAATCTTTGCACTTGAAGAGTTTTTTCCCTCCATGTTTGTCACGGTAGTGGCGCCGAATGCTCTGTATGTAACCCGAGGAGAATTCACAAAATTCACAGTTAAGGATGGCTTCTGCTTTTTCCACTCCTGCAGCATTCCCAGAAAGTGGGATTGGGCTAATGTTGTTGTTGTTCCTGGCCAAAGCTGCAGACTGGTAGTGGTTCAACTGCTGCTGTACATCAGGAGGCTCAGAGTATGAAGAGTCTGTAGGGAAACAGAACAAAGTTGTTATTCCAGGTGGATCAACAAATCTAAAAAGGTTTGATGCCTGCTCCAGAACCTCTTGGCTTTTAGAGGGCATTATCAAGATGAAACTAATCCAGCTTCCTGAAGGAAATAAGAGATGTAGCACTTCTTAATCTAATCTAATGTGTATTCTACAGTTAAAAGAGAATCAGTATAAATTATGATTTTTAGATCTGATTTGGGAGGAAAGGAGTGACAGGTTTAAATTAAAAGCAGTCTGAAAAGAAGGCTGATTTGTCTGATTTTAAGACACAATATGTGTGGGTAAAATTCATTAACCATATTGCCAAATGCGTTAAGTGTTTGGTGCATAAATCAGACCAGACCCTCTCAAATGAGGTGAAGATCTAGCATAGGATACATGTAAATAGACTATCTATAAAGCAAAAGGAAAAAAAAAGGAAGATAAATAAATGGATACTCTTCCTTACTCATTCATAGAATTATTTAAGAAACTCACATCAAGAGTTAACTTTAGAAAATGATACAATTTTACTTTGTCCCATTCGAAGCAGTCTTCACAGAATGTAAATTCAAATGCTCCTAGCTGATGATGTCTGAAATTAAGTCTTCATTTGAAAAAAAAAATGTTTAATCATAAATTCCAGTAAAGAAAATATTTAACCACTATGTTTTGCTATACTGAGAAAGAGATCTCTTTTTATGCCTGTACAGACATATCCCTTCTACAAGCCAGCAGAACTCTATCACACCATTTTAATGGCATGTGGAGAAACACAGTCCAGAGATGTCTCAGCACTGAAACTGAAAGCTATAATATGTTAGCAGGACCCCCCAAAAACAGAGAGGGAGGAGGCAGGGTGGTGTTGAACCTTTCCCAACACACTGCTTGAATGTGGAGGTTAGGAATTCATCTGCTTTGTTCTGTATAACCCACAGCTGCCCATGAATGGCACAAATCAAAGCAGATGAATAAGGCACAGATGAATTTCAGTGCAATTTTCCTGAATAGAAGACAAAAGGCTCTTTTCCTAAGCTTTCTCAAAAGGGGAAAAAAGCAAGGGGGGTTGGTGGAGTGGTGGGAGGGAAGTCAGGATTCAAACTGTACCAGCCACCTCCTGCTTTGATGTGTACTTCATTTTCCAAAGCTTAACTCCCCAAGGCTAGATATATAGGAATTCTCTAACAGACATACTTGTGGGAACTTAACACCATCCATTCTAACCAATTAGTATGGAAAACAAAAGGCAAATAGGCCTGTACAGCACTCAGTGAGGGGACCTCTCCACCTGTCTTCAAAAGAGCAAAATGCTTGCCTTCTTTTCTCACTGCCACAGAAGGGGGTTATACATGCCCAAGAAATGAATAACAAATACCAACAATAAAAAAAACAAACCTAACACACAAACAGGAGATAAATGTCTCTGGGCTCCCCTGGCTTCATCACCAGGTGTACAGCAAAGACAAAAGGCAGAGACATGAAAGATTCTGGTAAAATGAATGAAACATTTCTTTGTTTTTCTTATCCAAGGCCCATGAACTGAGGCTGGATTACAATGCAGCATTTATCATCT
Organism: Campylorhamphus procurvoides; assembly: GCA_013396655.1. Taxonomy (NCBI): domain Eukaryota; kingdom Metazoa; phylum Chordata; class Aves; order Passeriformes; family Dendrocolaptidae; genus Campylorhamphus; species Campylorhamphus procurvoides. The sequence continues at coordinate 2,109 of WBMV01000781.1, forward strand.
CTTGCTTCCACCACTTCTACAGCAGGTTTGTTCACCAAGAGGGCTCACAGCGAGCTCCACCTGTTTAAATGTCAAGGCTTTCTGTTCCTTGTGCTTGAAACAGGCTCCCCACTTCCTTTATTTTGGCACAGGATAGGCCTGAGGAGCTGCAACTCCCTCTGCAAAAGTCTCTTCTCTCTCAAAGGCAGCAACCAAGTGTTCACCCTCCTTGGGAATGGGACTTTGGGGCCCAAACCAGTGAATGGTTCAGAGTGGATTTGCTGGCTCTGCTGACTCACTTATCTGCAGCCTGGTGCCTGGGTTCTATCAGTGATTCCAAAAGCCCAAAACACAGTTAGACAGATTTCCTGACATGGGTATGGCAGCCCAAAAAAGAAGTTCATAGCACTGGAAACAGCTCTTTTTTGCATGTGTACCAGTTGAATTATTTGCAGGGTACTGACTAAAGTCCACTTTGTGGTCCCTGTCCCCCTTCTCACGAAGAAGGGATCAAAAATTTCCACCACATCATCAAGGTTCCTAGTCAAAGCCTCAGCAAATGCCCATGGTTAAGAAAGTTACAGGTCTAAAAATGATTATTTTCAGCAGGAGGAAGTTCTGCTATTGTTTGGACGATCTTCTGTACTTCAGATGTTTTTACTTTCCCTATCATCTGCGGTATATTATTCCAGCTTTCCAACTTTCAATCCAGTATTTTGAGAGCTCTGTGAAATCTGCTATGTGAAAACTGCAGAAGTAGATAGCTACGTGTCAATTCTCACATTAAAAAAAGCACATGAAGTAGATTTCCTTGTCATCAGGAATAGCCAAAAGCAAATTCTATCTTTCATGCTGGCCACCTCACAGTTTTTAGTTTACTGCTCTGCTCTGTTACAATTCAAACAGTTATGATATTTAGACGGGGGAAAAAAGCCACCTGAAGAGCTTATCCAGTGAGTCTTACCCTTAAACAATGGTAGCATGCATATCCCTAATGTACTCTTCTCCTTGTCCCCTGCCAAATGCTTTCATTGCTCTGCAGTGCAAGGTTTAGCCCTTTCTGAAGAAAAACACTCAGAATCAACATGTGTATAGGGCTCCTGCTGGTGTCTGAGAATCAGCTTGTCATGCCAAGCGCAACCCAGCTCCACCAGGGACAATTCAGGCACGGCCCAAAGTTGACTCAAGGAATGGGGAGTTTTCCACTGGGCTCAGTGAGCCACACCTTTATGATGCCCACTCCAAAACCAGTGAAGGCAGCAGAACAACAGCAACTGACTCGAGTTTGCTGCCAAAGAACGTGTTTTAGCACACAACACAGAAGGAATTTGCCAGCAAACAAGAAACAGATGACAGAGTCAAGGTTTTGGCTACTTTTATTTATTTTTCAAAGCAGTACCTTAGAGCAGGGACAAGGGACACAAATCCACAGCCAAAGAGTGTGTCCTTCAGTGCTGGATTGACTCAGAATGTTGACCAAGTTACAAGAGCCTTAGCATACAGAAAAGCCTCAAACTGCTGTGCACCAAACTGCTGGACACTTTTTGGTGGTGTTGCTCCAATAACAGTATGCCTGGGTCTAAGAGTAGAGAATGAAGGAAGAAGAGAGCACAGTTTTTCCTCTCAGAACTGACCAACAGCTGAGTCACAGCTGTACACACAGTACTAGTTCCACCTCAGTCTTCATCCTGCATCCCAAGAACCAAGGGTTGGGAGCAATCTGAGAGATTATTAACAGCCTGGGCCTGGAGCAGGAAGAGGGTTTAACCATCCATGCCTGAAAAAAGTTAAAAGGCTATAGAAACCTAGATCAAAGTCAAAAAGCAGAAGACATTAAAATAAGGAAGATTCAAGAGAATTTGTATTAAGTACATGTAAAACACAAAAGCAAAGACAAAACACAAAGGGAAAGAAAACTAAGAAAAATGAGCCAACAGGTAAGTACCAATTACATGTTAAGGAAGAAAAGGCTTTCTTTTACTTTCTTTCTCTATTAAACAGCCTTGAGGCAGCACGAGATAATAAAGAACATTCATATATGCAATGGAAGGAAAGAAAATGTTACACTTAGCCTTGACTCATTTGGAACAATCAAACAAATAAAAAAAAAAGCCCACACTCAAAACACTGAGATCCATTTATAAAAGTACTTTTATCCAAAATGAATGGAAGGACTCCACCATGCAACTCCAAAAGCAAGGTAACAGCACAGGATGACCTCAAGTAGAAGAAAGGATATCTACAGTCACACCAAGAGGCAAAACTTAACAGTGATTGATGTAGTTAAAAATGGAAGAACAGTGGCAATGCTGCAAATGTCAATTTTGAGATTTCACATGTAGGATCTACCTACAAACTACCTGCACAGGAAGAATAAAAAGACCAGCAAGCAGTGCATTCCCTACCAGCACCTACAGATGTAAAAGACATTATCTAGCCTTAGTATGCAACAGCATTCTCATCCCCAAAATGCAGAAGTGACTAGTTAAAGGAAAGAAGTAGAAATTACTGTCCACATGGTGATTTATCAACACACATGTATCTAAATTGCTACGTCATTCTGGTAATAAAAAAAAGTAAGTATCAGTGTCTCTCTGTGGGCTTTTCTGGAGTGCCTAAAACACTAAAATGCCTGGTCAGTGATGCTGTCATCCTAACAACTTTATTCAGAGTACAATCACAAAGACTGGCACAATAAGTCTGTCAACAAATCTGGAACTTGCTACCTCATTTGAAAGAGCAATGCAATATAATCACGAAAATGCAGCTTGATACACACCTGCATACCCTGGGATCATACAGTGGGGAAGAAAATACTACAAAGATCCACCACAGAAGCAAAATGAAAATGCAAGTTTCACTGTACCCTATGCAGCATATAACACATTTCAGACACCTAAAAAACCCCCAACTTTGGGGTCCTTTCAGAAGAAAAATGCAATTTCAGATACTTAACTGAATATTTAAATTTACACAGAAATTAAATGATGTTTCAGTTGTTTGTAGGTATTTTCAGAGCTATCAATGAACAGATAGGCAACAGCGAAACACTCAGACAAAACACCTAAACCAAACGGCAACAGACTAGAAATATACCTGGGTGTGTCTACGTAAAAGACACCAAGAAACAGTTGAGAAACAAGAGGAAAAAGTAGTATATGTTAAAGGAAAGAAATTAAACCACTGCTTCATCCTTTTAGGGTGAACAGAACTAGACATACCTAATACAAGCACTTGCATGCCTGCAGTGATGGATAGGGCTGGAGGGAGAAACACTGGTCAGGAAAAGCAGCTGTTTGAGTACATCGGAAAGTGATGTTATGGAATTCACAAACTAGGAATAACTGAATAGTTCAATGACCAGAAGGAGTCAGTGGGAGAGAAAAATGAAGACACCATGCTTTCCTGGTATATCCACACAGGAACATCAACTAACCAAAAGAAATCAGCATTTGTATGAACAATGAAACTGAAGATGGAGATGTTTGGCTCCTGAGATCAATAAAAACCAAATAGAATGTATAAATAACAAAAAAATGCTTAACAACCCTCTGGGGTGGAAAAAAGGGAATGTAGTAGTAATACCAGCCTAGGATATTCTGGATTGTGAGGAAATATTCTAGAGAGACAAAGAGGAAAATATTTGGAATGCTACCTAATTTTATCTGAATTCATTCATAAAGAGAAGATTTCTATTAAGAATGACAGAAGAACTCCAAGGATTTAAGAAAAGGAGCAGTCAAATAGTTTCCTCTGGGTAGAAACCTATTTGTGAAACCAAATAAAGATGCAATGCTGTACCAAAAATACCAACAAACACAAAATATACGGCCAATTATTATTTAAAATTGCACAAGGTAAGTGTAAGAGTGGAACCCAGGAGATTTAGGAATGTAATCACTTGCAAAATTCAATGGGACTCAAAATTACTAGCTCACTGAGTGGTAGGATAGCATATAGTCATGAATGGCAACAGCTTGAAAAGTGGGAAGGTGGCAAAGCAGGGTGTCATACAAAGATTGTGAAGACTACACACATTTGTTCACTTTATGCCATGCAGCACTGACCTGGAAAGAAGAGTACGTGGGAGGGTGAAATGTTCTGGCAATAAATTAAGCCGAGGGAAGGGAATGATAGAAGAGACTAGGACTCAGAGAGATGTGGCAGAGCATTCACAAAGAAGCTTAGGGAACCACATAGTACAAGGAAGTTCTATTCACTGCATGTTTAAAAACAGAATATGAACTTACTCCTCAACCTAAATTCTGATTTCTGCTAAGGAACTGTGACATTGTTAGGATGCTGCGAACGAGATGCAACAGAAACAAGCTTTGTGCCCTTGTTTGCACACTCCAAAAGACAGAAGAGTAAAGGAAAGAAATAGAAAAGCTCTGGAACAGTTGCCATTTAAAGGATTTACACACACACCCTCCACCACACCACCCCCGTGCCTCAAAAAAAAACTCCAAACCCACAAAAACAACAACACATAAAAAACAAAACAACAAAACCCCATCAAAACAACAGAAAACCCCCACAAAAAACCAAAAAAAAGTTGGAGGAAATTACTTCAGCACTATCCATAACGGTCACTTTTTGGATTATTTCAGACCAGCTTTTGTGAGAAAGATATTACACGTATTTCTAAGCCTCAGTAGAGAACAATGAAAAAAACACATGGAATATGCAATCTTGTTTATTCAAAAGAAGTGAGAGAACCTATATCCATGTTTCCTTTTAACTTTGAATTACCTTTAGAGTTTTGTGCACACCTAGATCTGAATGGAAATGAGATAAGATATATGCTATGCAGCTTCTTCTTAATATCAAAACCATTTCAAAGTAACATAAATTTCACCTAATAAGAAGAAAATAATAAATAATTTTATCATCTGAATCTCTCCCACAGAGAATCTGACCCTGCTGACGGTAGAGTAATTTTGGAGTTTCATAGATGAGATCAAGAGTGGTTACAATACTCTGTATAAATGATGCAAATGAAAGCAGCAGAAACTGTTTAAGATTTATGAAGGAGTAAAGCAATTGATGAAATAAGTTATACAATATTATTTCCATCAGAAGAAAAGGATCAGAGCTTCCCATGCCCTCCTGTTCTGCAGTATCCACTACCAGGAATTCCCATTAGCATGAGCTTTCACAACTGCTCTGCAGTGCTTTGGAAGGAGCAGTTTAGTGGTCAAGGAAACACTTCATCATACAGCCATTTAACTTTTGGTCATCCCTTGTTTTCATCTGTTTTCCCCACAACAGTAATTCTTTCCTGGCTTCAACTCAGTTTAACATTCCTGCAGTTCTTTAGGTGACTTGGCCACTCACTAGTCCACATTTAGGCTGGACACAAGCCTCTCACTGTCAACCAGGCACTCTGAGCAGCTGCTCCGCCTCTCACAGCCTTTCCAACACCAGTGCCAAGCCAGTACAGCTTTCTAACCCCATCAACTGCTTTGCCCATTGCCATTTTCACTGACAACAAGACGATTCATGGGTGCATCGAGTACCCCATGCTCTGGCACTCAGGTTATCTTACCTCTGTTTATCTACTGCCTTTTGTTTAAAGAATGCTTCACTTTGAGAATCTGCTGCCACTGGGCTTGTACTGGGTGAACAGTTCAAACTGTTGGTCAGGCTTCAGTCCTACATTCTTGTGATTTGTTATTCAAGGAATGAAATTCCATTGTCTAAATGAACTTAAAACTGAGGCTTCTACTCAATCAGAGACTTCTGCTGCATGGCAAACATTGGGATCTCCACAAATCTACCTATTTCCATAAAATGCATAAAATAAAAGGTTGCCCAGCTATTCCTGATTCTGCTGAAATAAACTCAAGCCTCATAAATGGAATTGCATTTACAGAAGAGAGGAACACAAACAAATCTGGAAACAGTTTTAGCAAGATACTGATTTAACCAATTCGCTAAAAGGACTTACTGGTAACAGGTTCTTTTATGAATTTACAAATGTACAAATATTCATTACAAATGTTCTACTTCAACTGATCCTTCACTCAGACAATGATGCACCAATCAATTTTATTTTTTTTCCCCCCTAGTAGCCAAATGATCCTCATGGTATTATGCTCCATGATTTCCTTCTCATTTTTAAAGGGCAATCCATCATATGTTTTTAAGGAGCACTCCACGTTTCCTTCTCTGTTGCACTGACCCCCTTACATATTTGTATTAATACAAATGCAGTTCCACAAACACATGTGTTGTTGTCACCTAAATGCTCACTTGCTTCCAAGGCTTGAAATGAAGATGGACAGAAGTCAGCTTTATCCAAGTGCTACATATTTGCATTGTGCTTTAAAACTGTCCCTAAAACCACAGTGACAATACATAGGTACCGAGGATTTATTCTAACCATAGAGCTCAGGAACTTGTAATTTGTACTGGGGACTTCCAGCATGCACCTTGACATTATTCTGACTGCCAACACAAAGTCCCCAGCTCTGAGCTCAGACCACTTCAGGCAGTATTTTCAAGCCCTGGTACCAACATGTAGGAACAATGTTCCTTAAAGAAGAAATAAAACCAGCTACCTAAATGTCAAACATTGAGCTGTCAACTGTGATGATAATATATGTCCATTGCAGCAGGGTTAAAATGAGGAAAGGAGTCTTACCTCTCTGCCAAGCACCAAATCCCTCCAGCATGTTTTAGATCAATGGGAAGTAACTGGAGTCTCAACGGAGAGGGGGAATATCAGCTGGCTTACACAAGAAGGCTACTAACATGTAGGAATGACAGTCTGCAGAAATGTCCTCTTGGTCAAGTCATTCCATACACCCCTTCTCACCAAGAGCATCCTTTTTACTCTGCATAGAGTGATCACAAATTCCACAGACAGCAGTAGTATGTGACACATAAGATATCAGCCTGTACCACTTTGTCCCCTAGCCTGAACACAAATATCAGAGCCAAAAAGGCAGTAAAAACCTCAGAAAAAAAACACAACAGGAGTCAGGATTTGCTTCTTTCTTTTCACTGTGGGTGTAATCAGGTCATTTCTTTCTGCTCAGAAGAAATCCAGAAGATGTTTCTTCCTTCATTTATTTCTTGATCCACCCAAACATTCTGTCTGCTCCCTACCCTAGGCAAGTCTTTCAGTACCACAGCAAACCCATCACAGCAGGCTGTCTGACTCCATACAAAGACTGACAGCAACCTTCTCCCAGCTGCATGAGTTCCTATCTTCATCCTGTTGAATTTCAGTTTTGCCTTTGCCCATTCAGTTCAAGCACAAAAAAGAGTACCAGGAGGAAAAAAAAGCACAATGAACAGCAAGCTGACACCCCCCTGAGCACAGCTAATGACATCTCCCTCTGTTCCACTGGACACAAAACTGTTCTCAACACGCTGTAGGAAAAGGCCAAAAGCCAAACAACCACACAGTGGAAGAGAGCTGCAGAGAACAAGGTCGTCCCCAGTGCCTTAGGACCTTGAAACAGTGAAGAGTTTGTTCAGTAAAACTGGAGGTGAACAAGCCCTGGGCTTGTTCCACCAGCCTCTGCCAATCTGATGCAGGAGGAAAGTTCCATCTGATCCAACATCTGATGCTTGGTTCAACACCGACCACAAGGAGTAGGACGCACCAACAAGTACCAGAGAGTTTTACAAGCACTGAAAGGCAGCGTGGCCACTGGGGGAAGAAAAGATGGGCAAAGTCTGAAGGGAAAGCAGGAACTTGCTCTAGGTTAGGGAAAGAAGGAACATCGTTTGGGTTAAAAAACTGCAGCCTGCAAGGCACCAATATTCAGAGTGAGCATGAGGCATCACTCCTCCTGTGGGGCACAAAAGCAGGGAAACAGGCAGAACAAGCAGACAGCACTTTGCAGCCTGTAACTACAAAAGCAGAGGCATCTTCTGTTCTGCAGTATGCAGATCACCATCTTGCATCCTTAACGGGGATCTGATCCTTCCAACTCACCTTGCAATTAAAGCAATTAGCTATTGAAGCTTTGCCTGAATTTGCCCTGTAGTCACTACTGGCTCTCTNGTCAAACCCTGAACTAAACACATTCTGCTCCAATACAAAATTTCCTGGCTGTGAGGACTGAGCATTGTGATTTTCCTCAAACAGCAGCAACCATAAAACACCAAGACACACTAGTAACAATGAGAGAGAAACGGCACCAAAGGGGAGGAGGATCATCTTAGGAACTTTCTGCCCTGATTGCAAGGTCAGAAAAATATCCCTTATCAAGAGTAATAGTGCACATGAATAAAAATAAGCAAGTCAGCCACAAACCCTGATAGGGATTTAAAAAAGAAACAAACAACAAAACCACAAGTCAGGGTATTACCATATGGAAAGCTTGCCTCTCTTCTGAAAGGTGGAAGGAAGAGGGAGATGTGTGGCTCTAGGATTGAGTGGATCTCAGTAACAATCATGACTCACTGGCACCAGCTTACTGTATTTTGTTAAAAGGTGCCTTGCTGCCCCACAGTTCCCCTCTCATTCTGGTAGTACATTAAATTGCTTTAGCAAACCTACCAAAGGCCCTCCACACCCTCCAGAAGTTCATCTGTCAAGCCCCACAAAAGACATAACATCCTGATTATGCACTATCTGCTTTGAAAAATTGTACAGAGTTGGGAAGGGATTTACAGTTCTTAAACAACAGTCCCAGAAACAAGACTTTGCCAAGCAGTTCTGTACCCAGCCTAGCTCTGGCAAAGCAAGCAGATGTATTTATATTTGTCTCCAGATGAGGCAAAGTTATTTTCCACTGGCAAAGGCTAAAGTTCAGGAAAAAACTGGAACAGGGCCCTGGGTGTTTCACTTAACAGTCTTCAATGCATTTGCTGCTGCAAGTAATTAAATTTAATGAAGATGTTGACATATCATATACTGGGAGACTCAAAAAATGTTCTGGTTCTGACCCTGCATGTGTGTTGTGATGTGTGTTGGTATTAATGATAGATCCCTTTTGGTTTGCACAACAGTGAAAACCATAATTACTGAGCTCTGAGGGCACACAGAAGGAGTGCTGCTTTCTGTATGTCAAGAACTGGTCACCAGTAAAAACGAATGGTCTTGTACAACAGCAGCATGATTGAGAACACATTAGAAACCACATCCAGATATACTTAGCCTTGCTGAACTTTACTGTTTTATTCAATATTCTTAAACAGAAGAATTAAAAAAAAAAACTCAACAAACTATTATTTTGAATTCTTGCACACAGTCATGATACAAAGAAATTTATGAGGCTCCAAATCTGCCCAACATATGAATAAAAAGTAGAACTTTGCTCTAGAAAGCTGTTAGGCCAAAGGGGTTATTTTCACAGAATAAAGGGCTACTCAAGAAAGCAATAGTACTAGCCAGGGCAATTTAGGGCAAGTATTTTACAAGCTCCCAAGAGCCTTTTGCTGTGGGTGAAGCCATAACATGAAACTGTTTATCAATCCTTTGAGTCATTCTGCTTTATAGACTTTATGACAACAGGTTACGCTCATGGGTTTCTCCAATTAACAAGAGGAAAACAGAGCACCATATCCACAGCCCTAAAATACAAGCACACATGAATAACACCAGGGCTCACACAAGCAATGCCTGTGCCTTCTCCTCAGCTGAAGACCACTTTGCACATGATACATTTTGCTATTTGTGTTTTCTATTGTTCAGCCACACAATTTTTTTGTCTCTGCCTTGCTTGCAACTCTTCCTCACTGAAAGAGATGGGAGCCTACTAATCTTACACCTTGACAATGCAGACTGTGGGATTCCACTGCCTTGCACTCAAACCAACAGGAGCAGAGCCGACACTGGAGACCCTTACCTGTGATACAAGCTAGCACGCAGGATGACAGCACCAGCCACAAACCCCTACCACCCATCACAGGCAGAGATTGGCATGGATTTAAGTTCTGTTTGCTACAAAGACTTGAAAGAACATGGAAACAGAGCCTGTGAGATTCATCCAATCCTCCTAGCAGTCTGCAATGTTCCAATTTACAATGAATTTTTTCTGTATAAAGTTCTCAAAACTGTTAAGCAATGTTTTAGTGTAAATGGCAGATAAGTAAATCCAAAAAAAACAAGCCAACAACACATGCACAAAGAGTCAGTCTCCATCACTTCTTTCTTGCAAGACAAAAAACACCTGTAAACTATCAGCAGAGGAAAAGAACATTTTACCACAATGGCAACCTCATCTTCAGAATGAAAGTTGGACACTATAAACCATTCAGAGTGCCCTTATGCTTTGAAAAAATTGCTCTAATGATCAATGTTTGCTGGGGGTTTTTGTGGCTGTTTCTAAGAAAAACACCCCCAAATCAAATTATCATCATCCCCCAGACTCCCCCCCAAAAAGAAGCCTGAGTGCTTTACCTCTGGTTAGAATAAGATACAATGAAAACATGTTCCACCTTTATCAAAATACTGCCCAACAGGCAAAGAGGGGTAGGACACAAAAAGCAGGATCTTCAAATGATGTCTCTGTAAGAAATCCTCTGTTGATTCACCTGGACTGCCACAATCACCTTCTTACACCACTGCCCTGATAGAAGCATAAATGCACTGAAATGCTTGTTATACGGACTGAAGAGGTTGTTATACTTTCTAATGACATCAGTAATTAGATTTATAGCTTCCAAGGATAGGTCTACCTAAAACTTTCAACAGCTACTCCACCTCAGCTTCACTTCCATGAAAACTAAACCAAGCATCCCCAGACATCTCTGGGATACACAGTTGAAAACTTCACAGTTGAATTTGCTCCTACGAAGACAGAACTGAAGGAGAGGAGCCACAGGAGATTTAAATACATTCTCATCTTTTAGTGAATGGATCAATCTAAAAGAACAAAAGAAATGTTCTAAGTAAGGTCCCTCAGGGAACAATTTTTGCAAGACAAATAAAACCATGAGCAGAAGTTCCACTGGGCTGCTGCCCCAGAGCAGCTCTATTCAGATATGCACTCTGCTATTACAACTCAGCACCCTTTTCCTTCTCCTCCATTTTCACAGTGCTCAATAACTAACAAGATGAGTTCTTCTAGCTCCCCAGATCTCCCCAAGCCATCCTGCTCTGTCTCCTATTCCAACCACAGTATTCACTCAGAGACAGGAACAGACCCTTTTTGCAGTGATACTAGCCTGCTGCACAGCTATCAGCCTACAAAACAAGTTCCTAATGATGCGACACAATCTTTGGTCTGCCTTGCACCTCAGCCCTAATTCAATTTTGCATCCTTGGTGAATTAACTTGATTACAGTTCACACTGCAGGTTATTTATACACACTAACAGACAAAATCCAAGTGCACTTCACCACGTGAGCCCTTAACACTGGTTCCAGCTGGACCTAACAGTGCCCATCACACAGACCTGCACTGCCTATTATTGGGACCACTGGTGTTTTTAGCTGGTCTTGCACACCACCTGCAACTGACAGGCCTAGGCACAGAAACATTCAATTACTCCCTTCCAAAAACCAAAAATATGTGATATCATAAGAGCAGCCATCACCAATTTGATTTGCAGCCAACTTTCTAGTTGGCTAAAAAA
>WBMV01000781.1:13691-49150 GCA_013396655.1 Campylorhamphus procurvoides
GTTATTCCTTCCTCCAGCAATGCTGAAAATGCTAACACGATTATTATAACACCTGTACTTTTCTGACCAGCTCCCCAGTGGGTGGTTTCTATTATTGTCAAAGTGACTTAACCATTAACCCCGTTTAAAGATCATCAAGCTAATTGGGACAAATTCTGCCTTGGTTTCAGGCTGTAATCGAGGTAACAGAGTCAACCTAATAAAGTGCTTTTGTTAACAGAGCCATCATTTTATGTATTTCCAGGAAGAGCTCCTAAAGGGTATAAACTGACCTTCTAGAGAAGCTGCAGCTGAATTCCACCTCTAATCATGACTTTGAGCTCTTGGATAAGCCGAAAAAAAAAAAAAGGGAATAACTGAACCTTCCTTAACAAAACTAAGTACTGCCCTTCTGTATCTCTCAACACACCATTGCTAAAAAATGACTATTAACAGACAGGAACAACTAGGACAGCCACTGAAAAATATTTTCCACTTCGTAAGCCAGTGTTGGAACTTTCTTTTTTTAAAGCAATAAAAAAGCAGTAGAACCCATCTCAAGATGTACTTGGTTTGTTGGATTAGTTTAAGCTAGCATTAGCAAAAAACTCAGTAAGTCTTCAATGCCCTGTTCCAGACAACCCACTGACTAAAGATTATCTGAGAGGAGGTGGTCACATCTTTTCCTTAAGATTCTGATTCTGACCCCAAAAGTGACTTGCTAATTTCTTTAAATTCCTTTCAGCCATTTTCTGAACTTCTTATTTTTCACTCTTTCTCATTTAACTTTTTTTTTTTTTAATTTGGTGAGAAAGAAGATGGGAAACCAAAATGGTACAAAATTATTACTGATAATATTTACCCTCCATCCTTAGTTCACCAGCAACCCAACAAAATTGCTCCTGTTGAAGTGGGTTAGAACAACTGAAACTTCTGGAGAAAAAGGTATTTTCCCCCTCTTCCAGTACACTCTCCATCCATTCCAGTTCCTCGAACATCTGTAGACTGAACCTTTTATTTGTAGTCTTCTACATTATCCTCCCATGCCAATGCAACTCATCCAGGAATTAAGATTTAATTTTTTTTTTCCAAAGAAGAGCTCTTTTCATAATTGGAAGGAAGTGACACCCAAAGATGGCTCATAAACTACTACTTAAAAAGCCTTAAAGCTTACTGTGATACCACACAACATCACTTCTGTGAGTATGCATTTTCTCCACTTAAATAGTGTCCCTTCCTCTGCTGCTTTCCAAGTGTCTTCTACATACCCCTCCAGCACAAGGGGATTAACAGCTTTCAAAGGCAACATTGAAAAGAAAATGGTTCTCAGGTTCTGCAGATGCAGCTTCACATCTGAAGGAACTTTTGGTGTCCTCTGTAGCAAGAACAAGAAGAATAATTACTCTTACTACCATTAGAGGTTCACATTTCAAGCTTAATCATGTGGTTTCACTGAAGTGCTCTACTAACAAGATTAGGCATTAGGAAAAAATTCCTTACTCTGAGGGTGGGCAGGTCCTGGCACAGGTTGCCCAGGAAGCTGTGGCTGCCCCATCCCTGGAGGTGTTTAAGGTCAGGTTAGATGGGGCTTAGAGCAACATGAGCTAGTGGAAGGTGTCCCTGCCTATGGCAGGGGGTTGGAACTGGATGATCTCCAAGGTCCCCCTTCCAACCCAAACCATTCTGTGATTCTCTGAAGACAAAGGGGTGCTTTTCAGGAGCATGAATGTAATTAGATGACCCCTTTCTCACTGGCTATCAATAAAAGTCACGCCTTTAAAAATTTTCTTCAATTTAAAGCTCTGCTAAGAAGTACAGCCAGCAGTGACATACTGCAAAGTCAGCAGGTGTGGTGACAAAACAAGCTAATGCATGAACTGGTGAGGATCTAAAGCAGGTCACTTCCTACAATACCACGTTTACTCTTGGTTTTGATACAACTTCTGCTTTTTCCTAATGATCAAATGAAGATCCTTTTGGTGCAAGCTGCCTGCTGCAATTTTGTTTGCAATAAAAGTATTAAGTGGCACCTTAGACAATTAAATTCTTGCTCTGAGGCACCTCTTACCATTAGAGTCCTCCACTTCTTCAGCAGGAGTGTGGTTCTTGGAGGTGTGGTGGGCGTGTGAGGCTGCAAGGTTGACAATGCGGGGTCTTGGTAGTGTCAGTGCTTTCCCATGCACTTTCAAGGAGTGCTCTTTCAGCTGGCTGATTGTCATGGTGGAAAATGAGCAGGAGGAACATTTGTAGGCATGTTCACCTGGGTGAGCGAAATACAGGCAAGTCATCAGCTCACAAAAGAAACAAAATGGGGCCCTCATACTTCTCTTACTGAACTTGGCAGTAAAATTCCCATGGACTCTTCAGCGAGAGACTGATCCCAAAGAGAACAAGCTATGTGTGTCTCCTTGTCGGAGCAGTCTGGAGTCTGTGGGTGTGGACACCTGCTTTGGACCGAAGTATCACTTTCTGACAACTGCAGATCCTTGCACAGTGACTGATGTCAAAAAAAAAAAAAAAACAAAAAACCAAACCAGAGACCAGACTCTCAGCATGCCTGTGTTGCATGGTATGGGAAGATAACAGACTGTGGAATGAAAATGGAGTCACTGAACCATAGCACTTCCAAATTTCTTTGGGAATATACAGCAACTTGAGATGGTGAAGTCAACTGTTTCTGCATGCAGCACATCCAGCATCATTACTAACAAAGCAAGAAGGACATTACAAAATGCTAACAAAGGGCCCTCCAAAAAAACCAAACCAAACCAAACCCAAAAAACAACCAACAACAAACCGAAAACAAAGAAAAGGGGTGTGTGTGGAATTGTATTTGGGAAAGGTCACATTTTTCCTTATGAAAGGCCTGCCATTAGGCAGTAGTAATCTTCACAGACCCAGCAACCAAGCCAAGCCTGGTTTACTACAAGAAGTGAACATGGCAATGGCTGAGTACAGTGCATATATATAAGGCTCTGTGAAAGTGTGTCATGAAAAAGCACTAAAAGAAGTAAAACAGCAGTAATGAACAGTAGTGGACTTAATCTTGAATACAATCCAAGCCACAAAGACAGAAAACAAGGGGAAACAAATCCTGATACAAGATTTGTTTTGCATGGAGGCATGGAGGCAATTGGAACACAAAGTGAAACTGTCCCAACACAAACACTGTGATATTAATACAGGTGCCAAGTTATTGTTTTGGAAGTGCCATTTCCATGTACGAGAGTAACACTGGCCACATATGAGTTATACATAAACTGCCAAAACTAATATAGGAGTGAAATATTCATGAATAGTAACAGAAGAACGAGAGTTCTGGTAGTGAACGAGGCAGAAAATGTTTTCCATCTCTCAACAAGCTCAGCAAACAAGGTTCTCACACAGCATTGTTTCCAATACCAGAAAAAAATGAAGGAAAAGAGAATGTGAAAACACACATATTGCAGCAAGTCAGAGTAAGTACACCCAAAAAGACTAGCAACCATCCTCCATCAAAATAACTCCCACCCCTCTCTTCCAGAAAAACTATGCTAATCATCAGGACAAAACACAAACTCTTAGAATGCTTTTTTTGGTATATTTGAAAAAGAAGAGATCACCCAAGAGTCCAAAATGGTGCAACAAGAAATTGTCCCACATGTTTTTTCAAACAACATTCCTCACCTGTGTTAGATATTTCCTTTTTGCAAATAAAACATTTTTTGAATAGCACGTACAAGTTGCTAAATGGAATAGGATAATAAAAGGGCAAAAGTAGCTCCAGTGTACAAGATACTGGTGAGACACAGATGTAGACCTTCATGGTTTGCCAGTGTAAGAGATTCCTGGATGACAGTAAGCACCAACCAACTGGTAACTTAAAAGCACCACAAGAAATAAGAGCAAACAGAAGATTATTACATACCAAGCAGTCTAGACACACTAATAAATATTCCCACTCTTCATTTCAAATGGACATCAGCCTGAAAGGGTGTGTTTGATTGCAGAGGAATGGTTACAGTTTGGCACAACAGAAGCCAAACTTTTCAGTCGTTTTGGACTGCTAGTTTTGCATCTCAAAAATCCATCATTAATACACATACAAATAAATAAATGTAAACATTTATGTAGTGGGTCTCAACTCTTGATATGTACTCAAAGCGCTGTGTTCCAGATTATACAGAAACTGAGCAGGGCCAATACTCTTATCTTACAATCATCCATTTCTGCATTTCCAGTGTCACTGCTACAGAAGAAATTGCTAACGAGGATCACTCAAAAATACAAGCAAAAAGAAAAGAACAGGTGAAAAATTCAGATGAAATCAACGGAGAGCCCAGCTAGAGATACCATAAACTGTTCTGCTCCATGCCAAAGGAGATGGCACATACTGGATGAAAAATGCCAGAAATACTCGTACCAGCTGTTAGGCAAGAACGGATTTTGTAGTTCACTGAATTTTGATCCATCCCCAGAAAATGAGGCAGAGGGACAGACAGAGTGAAAACACTTCAGGATTCAGGATTTTACAGTTTTCCAGAAGACTTCAGAAAAATTCAGGGGGATTGAATTTTTTCAACTTCTAAATAAACTGATAATGAGAAGATTGAGAAGTGACAACAAAATGGTAATATAAGAGAACCATTGTATTACTGAAAACTGGGGAGTCTGAGGAAGTCTCCATAACGTATCTGTTCAGTAGCATATATTTCTGAAGGACTGACCCAAAACACAACAAAGCAAAGCTCTGACTGAGAAACATACAAGCAATTTTTCTGCGGTCTGAATATTCATCCAGTAGAAATGGACTGAGGCAGAAAGAGATCATAAGCCTTTGGAAACCCTATTACCCAAGTCATTGTGCAAGCACTATCTAGGCAACCATGAAATTGTGTTCTTGTACAATGCAAAACATGGTCCTTCAAGGACTGTCTGTCCACTAATCAAGTTCAAAAGCATGAATTCATAATAAATAAATCAGTGAATTACATGAAGAGAAGTGTGAAGTAAATATTAGCTGCACGGTAAGTTTGGCTCTAAAAATCTGGCACGCTCAAACAAGGTAACACAAAGGAGCCCAACTGTGTAATAGCATACAGAAAACATTATTTTATGGTTGGTGAAAATAAAGAACCATGTCACCTCCATACAGGATGTGAGATTCTGTAAACTGGAACTGCTACATACAGTTGGATTTCCTACATGGGAATGCCACGGTCCCAGAGAATAGGAAGGTGGCAAGAGTTAAAATAATCTATAATATCCATCCAAGTACAGGAAAGGGTGCTGGCACAAGCTCTGTGAAATCCAGAAAAAAAAAAATACAGGAAGCGAAGTACACAAGACCATCAATCTCTCCTATATGATGGAAAGTAGATGAAAAGTGCCTTTGAATCAATGGTAACAATCAAATATTCTTTTAATTTTATTTTATTTTTTATTAGTAGACAACTACAAATTCTTTATGCTTTTTTTCCCCAACTTTCCTCCAACCCAACCAGAGTATATGAAACCAAGCAAACAAATAACAAAAATAAGGAAAAAGGAACATATTTCTAGCCTTTTTTGTCATCCAAGGAGTTTCTACTCACAAGATTTTAACAACTGGTCTAGTCTGCAGTTTTTCAGACTGGTCACTATTCTATTATTTGCACTCTAGTGAGTGTTTGGATTGCAGTTTGAGCATGGATTTTTTTTGGACCTTTTAACCACAAAGATGCAACTGTAACCAATGGAGCCAGTGGTTTGTGACTCCAATCTTCTGATAACCTTGCAATGCAGGATATATGATGGTGCCAAGACTCCACAGCCAAGAAATAAAGATGATGAAATTCCGGGTCTCACACTGTAATAATCAAAAGGTGCAACACATTCAGGTGACCTACTCTGTGTGACATATCTCCTTCCCAGCTCATCAGAAGCATGTCTGCTTGCTTGCTTGTATGGATTCCATACTGAAATACAGAGATTTGCAAGACCAATTTCCATGTGATTGTGACATTCTCAGTCTGTTGCACACAGACCTGACTACCAAAGTTTGATGTTTGGTTTTAACATGAAAGCCACCATAAGACTCTACCAAACTCGAGGTGCAATTCACAATCTTTTTCCCAGAGTCACCTAAAGCACAAACATGAATACAAACAGTGGAGTAAAGCTCACTACCAGTTTAAGACATCAATAGTATAAGCGTGTAAATTAACTTGGAAACAAGCAGAAATAAGAAAAAAAATCATTTGCATTAAAGAAAATAGAAGAAAAGAAGGAAGTTCTTGAAGTAGCTATCACTTTTTTAAATTCTCATCACAGTTTTAAATTCTTGTCCTTCTCATTACCCAAACCCCCACTCACTCCAACAGGTCCACAGGCTGGCCAACCATGACTTGCCTGTGAAAAATCTTACCCATCTCTGATGACAAAACACGTGGTTCAAACCAGCATCTGTGATCAGCAACAAGAACACATGGGCCATTTCTGCTGCTCCACTGCAAAACTGAGAGAGAGAAAACTTACCAGCATGAGCCTTGAGTATGTGGGTTTTCAGGCGGCTGTTGTAGGAGGACTTGAACGGGCACAGTTTGCAGCGGAAGGGCTTGTGGTGTCCGTGGTGGGTCTGCATGTGGCGGTCCAGACTTGAAAAGAGGAAGACAGAAAAGGGGCACAAAAGAGAGTCAGTCATCACAGCTACTCCCCCAGATGCAAAGCAAAACATTTAACAGCAACAATAAAATAAGAGGTAGACCAGGCTCTACTACCCTTTCTCATACTTTGTGTCAAAATTCAATAGGTCTGCTTACAGAATAAACCCAAGTCTAATATGAGGAGAAGGTGCAGAGCTGATACCAATTCTGTTTATACAAAAAGCAAGCCACTTAAATAAACTTACAGGGCAAGACAAGTATAAACCAAGTTATGCATGATCCAGACTTAAAGGACCAGTTGAAGAAACATAAAACAGTCAAGAACAGTGAAATTATCATTACATAATTTTTCTCCTGTCAAAGATTGTTGTGAAAACATGTTCCCTTTTGTGCTGTTGATCAAGAGGAAAAAAAAAGTGAAGTATTTTTTGTTGACCAGCTTTACTGAGGAAGCCTTCTTTTCGTTACAGCAGCAAAAGCAGATTAGAGATCCTGCTCTGGGGAGGGTGCCAGCAGGCTACAGTTGATGAGTTCCAGGATTAAAAGGCAGCAGAGTTTCAGAAGCAACAGTGTAGGAGATTCTGCATGAAGCTCAACAAGAGAAGGGGTGGCAAAGACCAGCCTCTACCTTCTTCAGGGAAAATGGAAGCTACCAACAGCCTGACTACTGTGAAGTGATCAAACCCTGCTCTCCCCACAGTTTATCATAACAGCTCAGTAAAGTTTGGAAGGCAAAAAAGGATGTTTTCCGTATTTCCTGACAGAAGATCAGATTCATTCTAAATAAGTGAATCCTGCAGAGCTCTGCGTTTCCTAGACTGTGGCTGACAGCCAGAAATTCACAGTCCCCAGGTGGCAGGCAGGTTAGTTTCACCCCAAATTGTAAACACTTCCAGTAGAGACCCTTCTTTAGACACATTCAAGCCTTTTGATCTAGTTTAGTTTGAGTCATCTCATGCATGATGATGGAACAACAACAGGGCAGAGACAGTGGAGGAGTTTGCCAAAACTGCCTTCCACCCTCCAGCTTAATTCTATATGTATTTCAGGCATAGTTCCTTTTGTTTGTCCTAAATTGTCCTGCTCTTTTACTGAGTATCAACTTGTAGCTCAAGTAGCAGTTGTTCCAGCCCTGTCACACTACACAAGATTCCACGTGATCTTTAGTCCCACACTGACAAGAGCTTGAGCCAGAAAATGCCTGTTTACGAGTGCTAACACTGAAGTCTGTGTATTCAAAGATCTGATAACAGCAAAAAAATAGAAAATGAACTTATGTCTCCTCTCAGGGTCACTCCATACAAATACAACTTAACAAAAATCCAGAATGGAGTTTGTGGCAAGACAAAGTGTACAGCTTTTTTTTTTTTTTTTTTTTTTTTTTAAAAAAAAAGAAAAAAAAGCCTCCTAAATGAGTAAGACTTTGAACACTTACAGTGAACACTTCATAGAACAAAATGTGTTTTAAATAGCCTCCAGGGAATGAGATATACTTAACAATTAAAGCAGGCTGCCAGAGATGTATACAATACATATCAAGCTATTGTAAATATATACCTTAAGGTATTCTACATGGCAGTAATTAAAACCATATTCACAAATTCACAACCACATACTTTGCCAGCAACATTCTTCCAAAAGCAGGTTTTAATGTTTGGGTCAGATTTGAGAGAACAGTGGGCTGTTTAAACATTTGGCTTGGTTTCTTTTACAGAATTAATCTCCCAAGAGAGTAACTGCATCAGAAACAAATACAAAAGAAGAAGCAGACAACTGCAACAACAGAGACCACACCTATTATTATTATGTCAGGTGATGCCTGTAGAGTTCCTCCCTGACATCCACCACTATGATTTACACATCCTGCAGCTTCTAGGCTATGACTTTCCTAAGTAGGAAACCAAGTCCCCAGGCACCAAACTCAACACAAGTCTGATTTGTGAAGCAAACCAGTTTACAAACAGGAAATTCTACAAGCCTGCGATTCAGGGGCTTCCCTCACTGTCATCCTTGCCAAAGCAGGGTTGAACACAGTAGCTCCAACTGACTGATCCTTCCCCCAGTCCCTTTCTTACTGTTGGCTGCCCAGTCCTGTGGACCTTTCCAATAAGGCAGACCACTCAGTGGCATCAATTTGCAGTGCTGTGACACTAGCAGAAATCTTCTTTTAATACTAGGAATTAAAAAATGCTTTTCATCACCCTTTCTCTCCCACAGGCACTTGATTGCAAAATAGTGACATAATCACCAAATTTAAGAGTGCTAAGAATGCAGTGAATAAGCAGCTCTCTCCCCATAAATTAAAGAAAAAATAGACCTGTAAATCAGTCCAAGGTACCAGTGGAAAATATATCACAAACTTCATTTTCAGGGGGGGATAGATATATATTTTATGGTTAAAATAATTTTCAAAATTACCAAACTTGAGGAAAAGTCAAATCTTAGGGAAATGAATCATAAGAACTGTGACTATTAATGATGACTATGTATCACCACCCTGTTGTGAACTTGAAATATTTGCAGACTTAAACTGCGTGCCATAATTAAGAAAGAAAATCTGATTTCAAGGTAAGTTTATGACACTTATTTAGAATTAGAAATGAGAACTCTATCCTCAAAGAGCATAGTAATTATAAACAAGGTAGTTATATACAGTAGAAATCCCTTACATATGAAAGATTAACTAGGAAAATATTTTTCTCTCCTCTTTTTGTTTTGTTAAGTCTCATGCATTTGATCAGGGTGCATAAATGGTGGGCTTCACCATTTGCCTACTGAAAGAAGTTTTATTTTTTGGCTTGCATGCTTTTTCCCCTACATGCAAAAAGGGGGTTTAAATACATTCATGAAGATATAATCCTTCACAAATAGCCAATTATAATGGCCAAAGGTTTTGCAGCATGCAAAACACATAAATGCTGAGAAAAGTGTAGCTCAAGTTGAGGGAGCTCTTCTTCAGTGTCAACCTACAACACAGTAGTGCTGGTTTGCGCTTCTTTAGAACTAAACATAAATAAAAGCCACAACTTACTTGTGCCTGAAAGCAGAGACAAAGGAGCAATACTGGCAGCTGTACTTGTCTTCCCGGGCAAACATGGCCAGAGCCAAGTGACTCCTCTCGTGGGATCGCAGACCCTGCATAGACATCAAAACCCGGTCACACTGGCTGCAGTGGTAGCCCCCAGGCCTGGTTTCATCTTCCAAGGATGTTCCATATTCAGCTTCTGTAAATTCCACAATGCCAGGGTCTATGGCTCCCTCACAACCCTCCATCAAAGTTGTGTTTGACGGATCTTCAGCTTCCTGCTAAAAAACACATACCCCCCCCAAAGCCATCAATTCTCTCTCCCTTCTGCCCCTCAGTCTTTACCCTGTGTTCATAATAATGTCATGGTTTCCCACTGCATTACTTTACTAAATATATCCCTAAATAAACTCCACATAAACAGCTTTCTGAAAAAAAAAAATGACCTATTTTTGGGAGGGGAATATACATAAATCTATAGGTAAAAAAGGAATCTCACTCCTCTATCAACTTTCTGTCAGACAACACAAAAAGAGACAATACTATCTTTCAATAGTCTTTGAGTCTTCTAAACCTGACCAGATAATCATTAGTAAGGTATAGAGCAATTAATTTTAGTCTGTTTTGCTCTACTGTAAAGCTCCACTACAGCTGACCATAGCTTCTCTGTAGACAAATATAGTTGTCTAATATACAGTAGATTTGGTCCATCAGTGTCAAACTCACAAGAAGCCAGCACACTAAGACCCTAGAATCCTCTTTAAAAATACAGAGCAAACAGAAAAAGTCTTTTTTTAATTCTCCTTCATAACTTTCCCATTTCTAACCACAGCATGCAATTGTGCCTCAGCTTAAATAACCCGTTAAGAATTGTTTCCATCACATTCTTTAAGCCATGGCTTTCAGCTTTTGTTCCCTGATGCAAAATTTCTATTTATTCAAGAGAAAGCATTGACCCTACATAAGCATCACTTGAGAAGCAAGGAGAAGAGGGAAAGGACTCTTAGAAGGGAAGCATCTGAATCTGTCAGGAGTACCAGGTAAGATAAAGGTAGGTCAGTGGCAGGGCAGTGAAAGCTCTCTCTGGCAGCATGAGTTAGGCTTCCTCATAAAAAGCAGATGATTCACTGAAAAAGCACTGTCAGACACCAGGAGTCTTTGACAGGAGCTCACTGCAGCATGAGGAGGAATACACAACTAGTTCCCACAGCCTGGGTGCACTTTCACTATCCCTGTCAGTACCCTGGAAATTGGGTTGTGGAACATCACCCATCCTTGGAGATGTGCCAGAAGGCACCCCCTATCACAGGGAGAAAGGAACCACACTTTTATATCTAATCACCTGAATGGGACCACTGGCTCACCTGGCTACTGAATGTTTTGGTTGGAGCCAGCATGCAAATTTCATGTGGAAAGGTGTACCACAAGCAACTCCACACATCTGCATGTGCACACTTCATCATCTCAAAAAAAAACCCAACACCCAAACCCAAACAGACAAACAAACAAAAAATAAAGAAAACAAACAGCTCTTTTTGATTTTAACTAAGCAGAAAAGTAGCCCAGAACAGCTGAAAGTCTCCTGCTCATAAACCAAGTCTTTCGGTCATCAACGACATCAACTCCGTTGTGGCTGGGAAGAAATGAGAATTAAAGAGTCTTCGTGCCCCTGGATCAAGAGTGAAAAAAAGTTAAAACATCTTGAAATAAACCAAATGCACTTCAGAAATTTAAGAGTTAGCTTAAAACATCATGCTGAACCGGAATACCCAGTTCAAAACACATTCATCTTCACAAGAGCCCTCCAAAAGGTTATCAATGAGTCCTTTATTTTAAACAAAGCAAGTAGTTTCAGTCACTTTGAGCCACCTTTCAAAAATTCTTACCTTTACTGTAGCTGACACAGAAGAGACGTTCCCATACTGGACATGCTTGCGGAGGTGATTACAGATGGCTCGAAGTGTTGGATGGACTTCCACGCAAAATTTGCACTTGTAGCCAACCACCTTCCTCTCCTTAAGCTTTGAAACATCTTCCAAGTGTCCAAAAGCCTGTTGTGAGTACACAAGCAAAAATCACTGCAGTATGTTCTGCTACCTCACTTTCAGGAACACAGACCAGATTTACACCTGAAGGGAAATTGTACCTGATGTACACATGTCCCATTCTGCAGAAGTGCAAGGTCAATTTCTGTTGACATCATTAATTCCTATAAAGCAGTGCACAAGACATCTGTGCAGAAGAATCCTTCAGTTTATGCATGAGTGGTCCTCTACAAGACCATTCAGTATGGCCTGAAACTGTGCTCTTCCATGACACTATGACATCCCCAAGAGCTGTGCAGGGCTTTTCCTCAGCAAGTGTATTGCAAACCGAAGCAGAAGGAAGGGGCAAATGGGCAAGGAATGGAGCACAATTTGGTCTTCTCCCTATGAGGCACTTGCCCAAAGCTTCAGTCACCAAATAAGATTTGTGTCATGTTAATACTGAGTACTTAAAGAGAGACAGTACTGAGGCATAGAGAAGGCTGAGAAGCAAACTGGTGTGTTATTCAGAGGGACATGGAAGAAGGGGATGGGACATTCCCTAGAGAATCTGCAACAAAGTACATTGCAGCCTTGCCACAAAAGAGCAAGTAGCTGTCAGATACAAACGGCCCTCCAGAAGCGTGGGAGGAAGGAAAAGAAGATAAAGAAAATACTGAAGAATGCAGTAGAAATGAACAGGGTTTCCTACAGAACCTACGGAGATGAGTATGGATGAGGAAATTAAAGCAGAATGTGCAACTGACTTATGGAGCTCACTGGCATTCTGAGTCATTCATTAGCCTGTGGCCATTTGGCTGTCAAAGAGAACATGCAAGTGGGTATTTGTGGGCTCCCCAGGGGGGAGCACGGGGCAGAGAAAGAGACCAGACACACAAATCCTTACCCTCTCTTGTTTGAAATCTGCAAAAGCACCATCTGCATATTTCTGCTTGCTCAAAAGCTGCTTCCTCCTCTCCTGACGTTTGGCACGCTTCTGGAATTCCTCATTGTGACCATTCAAGTGTGCAGTCAGCTCTGCCGTGCTATGCAATTTCATATCACAGTGCTTGCACTGGTAGACAGGGTTCTGAGAGCGGGTGCCACTTCCCAGTATGGCAAAGTCCCTCTTTAAATCCTTGCTGTGGTGGTCAGTGTAATGCATGCACAGCAGCTCTGCTGTGCTGAAGGACAACTTGAAGCACTTTATGCACCTGAAGGGAAGCCACTCAATTTCCTGAGCCTCAGCCTCCACCTCAGGCTTTTCAAAGTCATTCCTCTCCTCAGCCGGAGCTGGCTTTTCATGCTCATCAGCGTACACAGCAGTGAAGTAGCCCCCCAGCTTGCTCGCATGCTGCTTCTTAGGGAAAACACCGGGGTGACGCTTCATGTAGTGGGACACAATGCCCTTCTTACTGAAGGACTGGAAGGAACAAAGTGAGCACTTCTTCTTCTCTACAGCCCTCCTCAGCTCCTCACTTAGCTGAGGAGAGTCGTCCTTGGGAGGAGATGGAATGATCACTTTATTGGGTTTGTCGCTTACCGTCCTGGAGGCTGCTAGGCAGTGAGTGTAGTAAGCATCAATGTCATGTCTTTTCTGGTAGTGTGCCGCGAGCCCTTTGCGGATGGGGTTGGTGTATGAGCACAAGGCGCATTTGAAGAGGTTGTTCTTGCCCTCCGGCTGCGCCCGGACATTGTTATGTTTGATGCGGTAGTGTCTCGCTATCCCCTTCCGGGTGGAGCAGAAATATTTGCAGAGCTGACACCGGAAAACTGTGTGAGACACTAAGTGAGAACTAGAGAAATGAGGTGCTGGCATAGAGACTTCTCCAACATCCTCAGCAGCAATTTCTGGAGAGGCCTTGATCTCAGTCACCATGTCTGGCTCCACTGAGGCAGACACCTTTGGTGGTGACTGGGCAAAAACATCAAATTCGGGTTGATTGTGGTATTTCTCATAGTGAATTTTCAGCTTCTCAAGTGTTCCATGGGTGTAAGGGCAGAGTTTGCACCGATAAGCACCATAGCCTTGCTTGAAAATCCTACTTGTCTCTTCCACGTCGTTCTGAGCAATATCAGTTGACTGCTCCACATCATGCACAAAGTCTTCAGCAGTGACTTTCACTGATGGATGTCGTTTCTGGTAGTGTGTGAGAACGCCATGAATACGTGTATTAATGTATGGGCAATGCCTGCATTTATATACAGCCCCTGGGTTAATGTCTATATCCTGAGCAAAGTCAGCTGCCTTCACTTTCATGCCAGGATGCTTTTTGCCATAATGTGTCAGGAGGCCATGCAAGTTGTTGTACTCAGACTGGCAAACTGTACACTGATATGGAGTGGAGGAGATGGCAGGGTTTGCAGAAGCCAGCTGGACCGTTTTTTCATGAGAAAGGCTGGGATCCTCTGCACACTCTGCATCCTGATCCATCTGTGATGTTGCTATCTGGTCTTCAGAGTCCATCCTGACCCCAGTTTCATCAGGCTGTGGGATGATTTTCTCAGCAGAATCTTTCTCCTTAATAATATCTAACAACACAGATTCATCCCCATTCATGGCCCAAGGGTGAAATGCTTGGTAGTGATTAGTAATATCCCAAATAGAGGATGCTTCAAAAATGCAGTCCCTACATTTATAGGTCTTCATCTCTGTTGGCATTACTAGGGCAGGAGGGGAAGGATCGGGACCCGCCCAGAGTTTGGTTGCCATATATGTATAATCAACATAATGCTCAGGGTGTCTCCTTTGGTAATGCACAAGCAAACCACTTGGCTCCGTGTGTGAATAAATGCACCATTCACAGTGATAACCAGCCTCTATCAAGCCATCCAAAAATGCCCATCTCAGGATGGATGTGACTGTGGCCTTCAGGTTTGGGTGGTCTTTCTTGATATGCTTCCTCAATGCATAGAAGTAAGGGGATGTGTAGCTGCACTGCCTGCACTTGAGGGCTCTCAGCTTTGACTTGTCCCGCTCGGAGCTGGAGGTGTGAGCGGGCAGGCTGCCAGCTGATTTCTTCTGGCTGCGGTCGCAGAGGCTCCTGATGGTGGCCGTGTGCTGCCTGATCACATCCGCATTGGCCTTGAAGTCGCGGTGCTTCTTCTGGTAATGGATGAGCACGCCTTTCACGGTCCGATTCCCGTAATCACAGTGTTGGCAGAAGAACATTTCGTTCTCAGGAGGGTTCACAGAGGTCTCGGACCCACCCCGGCCCAACTGCTGCATTGACACCGGAGGCCTCTGAATGCCAGGTGGCAACTCCCCAGCCCGCATCATCGCTGCGGTGGGGGGTGCCTGCCTGATGTATTTGGCAGTGACCTTTATCTCCGGGTGCCTCTTCTGGTAGTGGACAAGCACCCCCACAACTGAGCGGTTGCTGTAGGAACAGTGTTTGCAATAGTAGAGTTCAGTAGAGAGGTCTGGGGGTGGTGGTGGGGGAGGTGGAGGCTGAGAAGCCAAGTTGGACAGTTTTGGGGAGACGGGTGTCCCCAGCTCAAAAGACATTTGAGCTAGGGCAGAGCCCCTGTCAACAGAGACTACACGCATGGTCTTCTGAATTCTGAAATATGAGGCTTTTTCTTCGGGGTGCTTCTTTTGGTAATGCACCAAAACGGAATGCATGTTAGGGCTTGCAAATGAACACACATCACAGTCATAAACAACCACAGTGTTGACTGAAGGTTCCTTCTGATTTTCACATTCAGGACTAAAACCCTTGGTGGCACTTTTGTTAAAACCAGCTGGCACACCAGTCCCGCGAGCCACAGGGGTGGAGGTTGCCATAGTTTTTGGAGCAGAATTCAAGATCTCTCTCAGTGTCTGAGACTCTGTGTTCAGCCCTTCTTGCTGCTCAACAACATAGCTAGAAAATATCATTGCATTGTTAATTTTCACTGTGGGATGCATTCTTTGGTAATGTGGCATCAGGCTTCTAACATTTGGGCTTGTGTAAGAGCAGAAGCGGCAGCGGTAGATCAGATCAGAATGATCAAAGTTCAGTACATTCATAGCTTCAGGATGATGTTCTCCATAATGCTGCTGAAGGTCTTCAAAATTTGTGTAGTCAATATAGCACTCAAGACATCGATATACTGCACTGTGGTCATTGGGATCCAGGATATACCTAAAGCTGAACTTAATATAGGGGTGCATTCGCTGGTAGTGGGTGCTAACACTCCTGGCAGATTTGTTGCTGAAATCACAGTGTTTACAATAGTAAAGCCTGCCAGAGTCATTAAATTCCGAATTCTCATTGTTCTGGTCAGTACCGTACATGTTTGACTGGCTCCCCAGAACAGAGGCATTAGGGCTCTGATGGTCCTTCATGCTGACAGCAGAATAATAGTCCTCCTCGTCTTCAGACAAAGTGAGCTCAATCTCTGCTCCATTGGTGGAATTGTAGTCATGCTGCATGCTTCTAAAGCCTGTCTCCTTCTGGGAATCATTAGTCTCTCTGCCCCACATTTGCTGGGGTGCATAAGAACTGGAAACCTCTATCATTGGTTCTGTTTGCTCTTCTTCTCTGTCTAACTCCACCTCTATTTCCACCTCATTGTCCTCCTCCTCTTCCTCATCATCCTCTACATTAATCACAGCATCTTCCTGCTGCTTGTTTTGGCTGATTTTGCTCTGCAGGTTGCTTGCTATTTCATCAATTCTAGTTCTCTTTTTCACAGGAGAGAGATCTAAAGGGAAGTCATTTGAGACCTTCCTAGGGGCTTTTGCAACAAAGTTGTTTTTAGAAGAGAGCCCAAGGATGGACGTCTGGCTCTTCTTCACTGTGCTGGCAGACGGATGAGCATCTGCATCGCTCTCCTGCGGTGCGTTCAATGGTGGCCCATCGTATTTTGGCAGGTTGTCACAGAATGAATGCTTGTGCTGCTGATGAACTCTGAGGCCCTTCAAAGTGGTGGTGGAATAGTTGCACAGTGTGCACTTGTATGGATGCTGTGAATGGGGCTGGGGAGACTGCTGTTGTTGCTGGGGTTGCTGTGGCTGCACCGGTTCCATCATCCCAGCTGACTTCCTGCCATTGATATTCCCGCTGTCATAAGACACCGTGCTGTCATTCAAAGATGAGGCAATGCTTTCAGCCTGAGAGTTCATAGCGTCCCAGTCTGATGTTGTTCCTGTGTGACACTGCTTGTGGGCACCAAGCTTTAAGGAACTCTTGCAGGTGAAAGGGCATTCATCACACTTGTACACAGCCGTCTTTCCAGATAGGTGGATGTTCTCAATGTGACGGGAAATACTTCGGCGGTGCATGGTCAGGAAAGGGCAAAAAGGACACTGGAACCTGTTCATGTATCTTCTAAAGGGAATCCCCTTTGTCTCCAATAGTTTGTTGCCATCAGATCCCATCAGCTGCTCTGCAGACATTCCTGAGGTCTGGTGATCCATGGAGTTTAAGCCATTCTCGCTGTCCATTTCATTTAGCTCTTCATCTGAGCTGGAGTCATTTAGCATACTGCTTGTTTCCAGGTCAGCAGAAGAATTCGTCATATCAGCAATTCCATAGCGGGATCTGTCAGACAAATTAACCATGCCTGAGTTGTGAGGTGACTTAGGCTTCATTTGAGGGTAAGACACAGAAGAAAACTTGGAAGATGTAGAAGAGTTGGGCCTGATAAGGGAATTGCCCATGGAGCTCCTGAAGTTTGAGACATTGGCATTCGATATCTCGCGTCCCGTGGCGTTCATGGAGATATAGTTAGAGTTTGGAGAGGCATTCTGGGCACTCTTACTCTGTACCTCAGGTGCACTGGTTCCATCCTGTTGCTGCCTCAGGCTTGACAGTATTTTCACCATGCTGCGGTGCTTCTTCATCATGTGGTCACACCAGCGCTCCCTCCGAGGTGTCTGGTAGCTGCACCACTCACAGCAAAAGTTGCCCCTAGACTTTGTCAGGGGTTTGACCATTGATTCCAAAATGCTCCTCTCCACCACCTCTGCAGGCAGGTCCTTGCAGGGTTCCTGCACTGGCACAGAAGCAGATGTTGATTCAGACACAGCAGCGGCAGCAGCGGCAGCAGCAGCAGCAGGAGCTGAACTCTCTTTCAGGTTGTTTTTGTGATACATTTTCTGGTGCTTAATAATCCTCGCGCGCCTGGGTGACTTGTAGGTGCAGAACTGGCAACTGAAAACTTTACCAAACCCTTCATGCATCATGATGTTGTAATTTAGGGAACTAGAAGCTGGTGGCCCCACTGAGCTCCCCCCGGCCTGTGCTCCATGAACCTTCCGTGTGTGCTCTATGAGGAGGTTTTTGGAACGGAAGTAACGCACACAGAACTTGCACTGGAAAAACTTGCTGGTTGGTTTAGGATTTGGAGCCATGTGCTGGCCATAGAAAGTCTGGCTCTGGCTATAGTAACTTCCAGTCCCCATCTGACTTGTTGCATTTTGCCCTAAAATGAGAATTAAGGTGTATATGTAAATAAATAAAATCAAAAGTCTTTTCCTCCACCCACCCTGTATGCATAAAATGTAACCACATCTTGAACAGACAATAGTCATACCGGGATTCCCTCATTTATGGTGAGATCTACAGATCTGGTAATGGTCAGAAAAATTACCATTATGCATAATTTCTACATATATATATAACTGTGGTATACAGTTTGGGATGGGCAAATTCCAAAATATCCCTCTTGAAGAAAAAAGATAACTAGTACACTAATAAAAGTTGAAAATTTTGAGGTGGTTCATGGCAGTGAAGAACAACCATGAAAAAGCTGAAAATGAAAAAAACCAATATGAAGAACCACATGAAAAGAAGCTGAGAAATAAAACCATCGTTCATGCTTGCATTTGCAGGAAAAAAAGCCATGGTCAGAACCCGTATGTCTGATGCTAGATATATACTTTGCTGACATAGCAATAAAGGCAATGCAAGTTTCTAAACCACATTAAAGGTTGAAATTATAAGACACTGAAATATGCCATATGTAAAACACAGGGTTAGAGTTGAGATAAACATTGGAGTTGAGATTTACCTGATATTTCATCCGCAATTGCGAATTCATCCTTTACAGAAGAAAACTCCACCTCAGTCTGGTTGCTAGCATTGATGGAACCAGACCTTGGCTGGGTAGGACTTTCCTCAGAGACATCAGTTGGCTGCAGAAAAGCAGTGTGAACATCCTGAATGTGGGCTTTTAGGTCTTCATAAGATGGAGCTCGAAAATCACAGCCATCACACTGCAGGACCTCCATGGTTCAGGATGATCTTTCACATTAGAAAGTCCTGCAAGAAAAACAGGAGGAGAGAAGAAGAAAGAGATGTGTTTAGAGCAATGCTATTGGAACAAATCCTGAAAGTAGGTAACACCAAGCTTTTGATGACTCAGTAATTACAGATTCCACAAATACAGTGCTGTGAAACTCAGCGTCTGCTTTCCATATTAAGAGGCAACTATTCAGATTCACAAGAAGTCCTACCTAGACAGCTCAGAAGCTGCTGACTCAACAGCCAACTTTCTGACAAGTGACTATTGATTCAATGGACTTTGTCCTCTTGGCTTTTCCATTACACAGGGCTGTTATTCAGAATTCTGTCTTGATCAAAGACCACAACCCATATGCTGAGAAACAGCACATTGCTTCCAGTCATGCACTGACATTTTCAATCAGAAGACAGTGGCTTCCGCCTCTAGGAGACCCACTCTAACCTTCCTGGGAGCTACCAATTCCTGCCTGATTCACTACCATGCATCAAAAGCTTTCACATGGAGAAATCTGCCTTTCTTCTCAGCGTCCTATCACTCCTGATATTGGTGGAAAATCTAGACCTAACAGCAAGGTTAGATACAGTTACATGAACCCAAGACAGAGTACTTTGCTCTGCCCTACTTCCACCAAGCTTTGTTAGGGCATCTCCACTCTTTGTTACAATGTTTACAGCTTCATTTCAGTCTATTCTGCAGACACGACCTTTGTGCCTTAGCAGTCCGGGGAATGGAGAGAGCTTGAGGAAGGCAAGGACAGTAACGGGAATTAACAATACTGAAAAAGTACAATGGAAACATGAGTTACAAAGACACAGTCATTATGACTTTCCTGATTTGTCCAAAAGCCCTGTATACCTTAAAGTACAAAGTAACATAAGATACAGTGAAGCAGGGTTGGTTCTGCTCCTGACAATTAATCCTGCAACAGTTTTATGTGTGTGCACCGCCATGAAGAAGAGACACAAAGAACAAGCCAAACAAAAGACTTAGACCCTCCTACCCTGTGCAGTGCTTAGACACAAGAGCTATGTTCCTGTGTTAATAAAGGAATTACTTCGTTCGGCTTCCATGCACCGTGCTGGAAAAGGATGACAATCAAAACATTTCAGAGCTCCAAGATGCAAGGGCAGCCCCAAGCACTTTGAATTCCATGTATTTATTCTATGTGGAATATGAAGCAACCTCCACAGTGAGGAGAAACATCCAAAACACTAAGGCACAGAAACAACAGAGGCCACTGCTTTAGGATTTTAGATGAAAGAATCCTTCTTCTGATAGCCTGCTAAAATAAACTTCTAGCAAGTCAAATTTCGGACAGTCTGAGCACAGAGGCTCTCCACATATTTACCTACACTACTTTGCAGGCTGCACTATGTCCTTTCTCTCCCCCCACTCCCTCCCACCACCAATAAAGAAAATGAACGCTGCACCAGCTTCTTTTCAGCTAACAAAGTTACAATAATCGAGATACTCAAGCTTTTATGTGCAAGCACCAGACCAAATTGTGTGGAAGAGGTTGCTATCTGCTCTGGATCAAATTACAGCAGTGAGTGAAGCCCCACCCCACGTCTCCTTTAGCACAGTCCATTAGACCTGAAAACAAATTTTTCCATGGAGCAGACGACTCCTGCATTTAGAGCACTTCACAGAAAAGCAGATCATCCAGTTTTCACTACCCATCCCCCAAGCTTAGTCCTTTCATCTCAGCCAAACAAGCCACAGCTCTGCTGAATGTGTTTATCACACTTTCAAGAGATATGAGCCCCTGCGTCACTGAAGCTTTAAGACTCACTAAGCTGCCCTAGTCCTCTGAGCTTTGGGAGCAGCCATTTTAGCTCAGACAACTCCTGCACTCAGAGGCTCAGAGCTTCTTGCCTGTGCACAACATGGCCTCACTTATCTCAGCTTCAGTTCAAGCACACCACCCTTTTTCTTTTTTTTCCTCCCCCTTTTTAAACTCCTCCTCCTTGGGTGATGCTTTAAAAACCAGCATCCCCAGGACACATCTACCCTTCTCCTGCACGACTTGCCCTCAGAATCCTGTCGCTGCTCTGTCCCTCTGCACTCCTCAAGCTGCACCTTCTCTCCCTCAGCAGAGGTTGGGGTTTCCCAAACCACCTCCTAGGGTTGGGTTCCCCTCTCCCATGGATGACAAATGCGACGGTTCATTCCAGAAGCACAGCATTTACAGCACCAAGACAACTGGTCCAAGCTGTCCTACAGACAGGGGCGACACACAGCTGAGCCTCCCAGGAGAAACAGCAGGAGGAGGAGGAGGAGGAGGGAGTGAGGGGGGACGGGCAGGCGGGGGGCCTACAGCCTGCCCTGGCCCTGGGGAGCTCTCCTGCTTGGCGCAGAAGACACACCACCCCACTCCCCTGCCAGATTCCAAAGTCTAATGACCTTTGTTAATCACCAGCCAGCTTGTCTGCATCAGCAAACCCTGCCAGCAGACACACCCTTCACACAAAGGCTGAAGCTATGCCTTTTAAGAGAGGTTCTCTGAAAGCTCCATTGTGTA
Source organism: Campylorhamphus procurvoides (assembly GCA_013396655.1). Classification (NCBI taxonomy): domain Eukaryota; kingdom Metazoa; phylum Chordata; class Aves; order Passeriformes; family Dendrocolaptidae; genus Campylorhamphus; species Campylorhamphus procurvoides. Next base: position 35,097 of record WBMV01000781.1, read on the forward strand.
GAAAGAGAGGAAAAACAACACACACACACACAAACTCACTCTTCCCCCCTCACGCCCCCCTCCTCACACGCCCCCCGAAAACTTCAGACCCTTCAGAAAGATCACCGCAAAACGCTCTCAGCTCTGTCTCTTGGAAACTTCAGACCAGCTTACGAAATAGCAAACCAGAAGGGACACCAACACTGAGGATCTGAAAAAAATGATAATCCTGGCAGCTTCAAGACGTAAAAACCACCACCATCCCCATCTCCAGCACACACTGCTGCTTGGAGGAGATATCCTTTAGGATGCTGGCTGCTATCTAGACAAGCTTAAACCAAACCTTTGCGTTGGGAGATATTAATAGCTGCTGATTACAAAACTGGTGGAGATTCTCTAATGGGTTCCAGCTTGAATCTCAGCAGGTTCTGTAGCACAAAGGCAGCAAGTCAAAGAAGAAGTTAACCTTACAACGACTGTGAGGGACAAATATCAGGTACAGCTGAATGGACTTCAGCTTGATGTTTTCACCATGCACCACACTGAAAGCAGGATGAAGCACTTTGTAAGGAATTCTGCTCTACCATTTCCACATTCTTTAAAATTCAAGCATTGCATGAAGGCTAAAAACACAAACTTGCCAATTTGAGCTATATATCAAGAGAAACTGTAACACAATATGTATCTTTCTCCTTTTTTCTTTTTTTTGTCTGCCTGGGATATGACATTGGAAGAGACACACCTACCAATCAGCAAAGAGCATTTTCAAGTGCAGATGTTAATACACTGGCAAGACACATTCCCAGCAAAAGGAGACAAAGCAAGATTCATATGTTTCCATCATGGGCAGCTAAGACAGCACGTTCCATAACCTTTCAAATTTCCAAGCAACGCAATTAGAAAATTTACAGGGGAATGGAGGTGGAGTGAGAGAGGAGTTACCCAATCTACTCACTCAATAGCAGTACAGTAACTGTGGGGAAGAAAAAAAAAAACCAAACAACCAAACTAAACCACCATGAAATGAATCCATAAATCCCACAAGCCCTCGAACATATTCACAACCAATCTCTTGAGACCACATTGCCTACAGATAATGGGACTTCTAAAATACCCTTACTAATGCAATGCTAACCTCAGCAAACATTATTAACATGCCATTGTCTGACTAATTTGCATTTCCAAGCTCTTCTTAAATATATGGCTTTAATGCTTAATATGGAGGTATTCTTTCTGATGAGCAAATAGCTTTTAAAACACTGGGCAAGAGATTCTCAAAGCCACAGTTCTAAAGACCCAAGGTGGTCCCAAACTGTCTTTGACATCCTTCTCTACACTCACAAATGTATGACAACATCTGAGACACAGTTGCATTAGATTTCGAGGTTTTTAAAAATCCAAAACAAAAGATAATTGTGCTTGTTGAACAACAGTAATTACAGAATTTGGCAGCAGCCAAAGTAGTACAAATCATTATGTTTAAGTTTGGTTTTAAAGCTTCAAAATACAAAATTAATTGTGAAGCCCAAGGCACTGACCTCAAAATTGAGCTTCTGTGGTTTGACTACCCATCCGTTATATTTTGAGATGGAGTCAGCAGAGCTTCTAGAAGTTAAGAATATGCACATGCACAACCACAACTGAAAAGGTCAGTCAGACCACACAATGTGAGCTTCCAGCTCAGTATTAGTAACATCACACGCAAAACAAATGTAAAACAAATGGGTCTCCAGTTCTCAAGGCTCTCTAGTCAGATTGTATTAGGGGTGCCTCCATCCCTACCTCACCAACACAGGTAGTGCACACAGATTTCATTTCACTCAGTGACTAGGTGGAACTGAAGGACATTCCTTCACTGAAAGTGTTTGTCAAGTGTGGAACAGGCTGCCCAGGGAAGTGGTTGAGTCACCATCCCTGGAGGTATCTGAAAGATGTGTGGATGTGGCACTTAAGGACATGGTTTGGCGGGTGAAAGTGGCAGTGCTGGGTTAACAGTTGCACTCTATGACCCTGGAGGTCTTTCCAACCTTCACCACCCTACCAGAAATAAACCACCAAACATTACAGCAACGGGATTCACCCAGCAAGTAATTACAGATAAGGCAAGCTTTCAAAATTCCCATGAGTAACACCTCATGCATTTTTGCCTGCTAGAGAAGCCTGGGTTTTATAAGGCACCAGTGCCCACAGCTGTGCTGAGGACCTTCCAGCCATGCCACCTGGGCTCCTGGCCAGGTTCAGAGGGTATACAATAGAGCTGCTCCTCTGTTGTCTTTGGGTTTGGGGCTTTCCCCACCTGCCCTTGGTTTTGTTTTTCTTAAACATTTTTTATACTATGAGATCACAACAGGGAAAATGAGGACTAAACAAATAAAATCATAGGAGTAACGCAAAAACTTATACATTTGAGAAACTGGAAACCTGTAGGCTATTCTAGCTGGAGGAAGCCAGCCTCATCTTCCTTCCATTTATGAAAGGAAACTCCATAATTAATTAAGAATTCAAAGAATAAATTCAACTCTCAACTCATAGGTCCTGTTCAATGACCAGATTCCAGTCAAGCTATTGGAATTCTTGGTCCTCTGAGGACTGTCTTTGCAGTTACTTCTCCAAGCTGGTACCACTATAAACTAAAATGAAATACCATTCTTTTTCTTTTTTTTTTTTAATGTGATAGAACTGGATGTTGATAGAACTCCACGATTTGGGTTGCAACTCTCTAATACACTTATTTCATGGTTCATATTTTCAGGTAAAGGAATTACAGCTTTAATTATCAAGATCTCCATCCCGAGGTCCAGTTTTGGGTCATTTATTCCATTGTGAAACTCAACAGCTATATCCATGAATAAATACATATAGCTGATACCTGTGATTCTGTCACCCATTCTTCCAGTAAATACTTCTCCTGACCTACATGGAAATATATGTTGCAATATATTTTCATGAAAGAAATTATTTTAGAAATTCATTACAATTCAACCGTAAAAACAAAAATCTAAGAAGACATAGACTCATTTTCTTTCCAAAATGTACTTATCCAGCAACCTGGAAGAGTGTCTGAACATGAAGTGGCCTTCAGATCTGATTCCACAATGGCAGGTCTTCCTGCTACACATCCTTTGGTACATTATCTTCCAGACTTTTCAGAAATCTTCCTGTCTTTGGAAAATAGGATGACCAACTTTGTTGATCCCTATACAGCTAATATTTACTTATTGTCCTGATACATATATTCTTTTAATATATCTGGTATCATACTATGCATAACTGTAAAGCTACCTACCTCATAGCTTGCAAAATCTTCTACATTTTAAATGAAATATAAGCCACATTATTCTTAAAAGCTCATTGAAGAGATCCTACACATTGCTACGAGCTGCCAAAAGATTCTTCTTCTTTCTTTCTTTTTTTCTTTTTTTCAGTTCAAGAAAAAAGCTAGGATTCACAGCACCAGTGACCTGAAATGGGTCCAAATAATGGATACATTGTTATCAGGTCAACAGGTTCCCTAAGCCTGTAAGTTTTTTTTAAAAAAAAGGCAGAAAAAAAGGCAAAACAAAGAAAAAAGAAACCAGAACCCCAGATAAACATGGTTACTGAATGTTAATGCATATTAATCACTGTAAGACTATTAGTCTCACTGTAAGACCCCAGCAGAATAAAGGCTCACCATGGATTTTACAAGGAGGTATGAAAGAAAGGAGAATCACAGATAGTGGCACAGTGTCAGCTTCTGCAAGGCATCTTGAGGGAAATACTGCAGTCCCCAGCCTCAAGAAGACACGTTAAACTGGTAGCTGGCTCACTGTGGAAAATACAAACTTCCCCAGCAAGGAAGACAAAAGTCCAAGATGCAAAACTTGATCTTACATCCTTCTGTTCCTTGCAAAGGAAATCAAATCAACAAAGACAATTCAGATATAGGTAACTGAAATACAAAGCACATTAGGCTGGGGCTTTATCGGTTCACTGAAATGCTTGATCACACCTTCATTTCTCACAATGTTCCTTCTCTCTTTTTCTCTTTCTTTCTTTCTTTCTTTCTTTCTTTCTTTCTTTCTTTCTTTCTTTCTTTCTTTCTTTCTTTCTTTTTCTTTCTTTCTCTTTTTCTTCTCTCCTTTCCTTTCTTTCCTGGAGTGTGTGTGTGTGTGTGTATATATATGGGTATATGTATATGCATATCTTCTTTTTTAAAAATATACTAAGAGGCCATCTGAATGCCTGAAGGATAGTTTTAAACTTCAAACTTCTAAAATAAAAGCAGACTGCAAATAAAATTCCACAATCTTATTAAAAGACAAACTAAGAGTGTCATACAAATTATGAATCTGACCTCTTTTTGTCTTTGCTTCCTGAAGGTTAGCTGTGAGGCATTACATGGTACAGATCGTGGGCAACAGAGTCTTAGAATAAAGAACTTCCCTTATGAGAAAGGCTCTCAAACATTAAATGCTCTTGCTCCAAGCAAGGCTGGGATGGGTTTTTATGATCTTCTAAATTACTTTCATGGCAAGTTATTAATCCTTACAGAAATCAAAAGGACATTAAATATATATGTGAGAATCTGAACAACTAGATGGCCAGAGTAGGACTCTCTCTAAGACAGTTTACTGAATAGAAGTAGTTTAAGAGGAAGATGGAACAGCATAGGGCAAAATTCTAGACTAGAAATGTGGTTTGCCATTTGTTTCCCATACTAAATGGTCCCAGGAAATGAGCCAAGTCATTCACCTCACTGACACAACCCAGCCTCTCAACGCTCTTCTGCACAGACATACATGTTCAAGGGGCAAGTGGGCTGGCCCAGCCTAGGAAAACATATACCAGAGCCAAGCAGCTTGGCTTTTGTATCCTGCTCCTTAGAGCTCCCCATATGGCACAGTGGAACCAGAAGCTGTGGGTCTGAGGTTTCTAATTTCCAGCCAAGAGTGTGTTGTTAATTACCTCAAAAAAAAAAAAATCCAGTTCCTGTCATTTAAGAGAAAGGCAAACCACGTTGTACTTGGACTTGAGTGCGAGGCAGATGTCAGTAGGTGGTGCTGAAGAACACGGCAGCATTCTGCCTGGGCACTCCAGAAACAGCCTAATTCCTTCTCATGCGTTGCAAATATCTTCTAGGAGCTTTTACACAAAGGATGCATTACCAGCCTCACCCTGGAAGGAGCAAGGGAGGAGCAGGCTCTTCAGCTTGGCACAACCTCAGCAAAGATCTGTCTCTTGCCAGGAAAAGTCAGAGCTGCCATCAAGGGGGTCTTGCCGGTAACAAATCAGACATGGCAAACTCTAAGACACACCCTACTAGACCATGAACTGAAGTGGGAAAGAGCAAAGTTGTGTCTGAAGACAGAAGATACTATCTACAGATAGCCATCTGCCCTTGAAACAGCCTCTACTGACTTTAAAAATAATTTTGCCACTCACCCTGAACTACTTGCTCCATTCCATGATCAGAGTACCGTGGCTGGCAAGTTGCAAACATGCTTTAGAGAGGATCAATCTTAGGGTGCAAGAAATACGTATTTTTACAGGGGCTAGACAGCTTATAAACTGGTGACAGAGCTAAAGCATGGGAACACAGAAACTGCTGGATTATTTCAGGGGCCACAGAATTTTAATCTTAAGAGATCTGAGATTAGACCAGCCAACACGGCTGGCTTAAAACACACGCAGGCACTCACAGCAGTCACAGAGGTGAAAATCAAGTCACTAGCACTCTGAAACCACAAATGTGAAAGGGCAAAACTCTGCTCTGGGCCTCTACTGAAAAAATGTAATGCAAAATAAAGACAGAATCTCACCAGCTTGAAAACTAAGGTGAAAACATCCTTTTCTGGACACATGTTCCTCTTTTAAGTGCAGAACTGGACTGGACCTATGATGTAGCAGTGGTGACAGAGACTGAACTTCACTGGTGAGAGGAGTTGTCTTTCAGCCAGAGATCATTTCCATAATCTGGCACTCAGTTTGGTAGTCACTGAAGACTCACTAAGTAAGAAAAATTCACAGGGCAGTTGGAAACCAAAGAAACACCACATGGATCAGATCCAAGCCTGCCTTTCAACACCAATAAGAGCTCAGCTTAGTAAGGACCCTGGCAAGTAAGGAGCCTTCTCCCTCAGTCCACTTGGAGATCTTAACATGCTCCAGACGTACTCCTTTAGAAGGTTAACCCCATGCAGAAAGCATGTGGAGAGGATGAAGAGGATGAAGAAGGGCATTCAGAGAAATGGGTTTAACCCTATAAAACCAAAGCACCACAAGTCATGTTTTGTACCAGTAAACAAAGCTGAGTAGAACAGCACCTCACCCCATGCAAAACCAAACCCACCACATGCATGACTCTCATTATAAAGCAAGATCCACAGCTGAAACCCCACTGGTGCACAAGTAACAAAGTCTAAAGATTATTTAGCTCTTCCAGCCTACTCCTTTGAAGCATGTGTTTGATTGAGGAGCTCCACTGACACCCTGGCTATTTTAACACTGGCTTTGTCTCCAGCTATCCCTCCCCTTCCCGCAAGCTTCCTGCTATATTTGACATTTGCTGGGCAGCAAGCAGAAGCCTCTCTGTCCGCCAGTTCATTTCCTCAGGTAATACAAATCCATCACTGACCCATTTATAATGCCAGACAGAATGCAGAGTTTTATTTGCCCACTGACTCACACGCAGTATGGCAGCCAGCATCAATGCCCCAGGTAAAAGAATACATACTTTTCCAGTACTTGACAGACCTCAGACTAGTGATTACCATTAGGCTGCCACCCTTCTCCCTGCTACTCCTCCCAATAGATCTTTTCCACCTGTGCAAGTGAAGGTCCCTTGTTTGTGATAGTGGCAGCAAGATCCTGGTCCTATCCCTGAAAAGTGATAGTGCTGAAAAGGAGGAACAAGTAGCAGCTAACACTTATATTGTCCAAAATACTTTGTCCCAAATAACTTCAGATATACATAGAGAAACTTCTTTGCTTTACATATGGGGATGTAATATATATACACTGAAATCCTGGCTCCAAAAGAGAACCTTGCTTCTTTTACTTCCCTTTTCCTCATTTCCACCCACTTACACCTTCCAGGAAACAAGTTTTTACAGTTGGTGTAATAATAAAAAGCCCAAGGACAAAATATTTACAAGAGCATACTGGCTCATAATAATAATCATTAATGTGATACAGAGATAGCCAGCAGGCTCTAGAAGAAACTAAGTGGAACATCTACAATGCACTTCAGGATGGGGGAGAAAAAGCATTCAGTGATCCTTGGATTATGGATCACAACATTTGTGAATTGACCAAGTTTAATGAAAGTTCTCCAGTCAGAAAGTGTTTGGATCAAAGAGGCATAAAAAATAATTACATTAAAACCAGGAAAAAAAGCTGCTTTTCCCTATCTATATATAGTAAAACAAAACAAAAGAAAAAATAATAAAAACCCCACCAAAACAAAAAAAAAGCACATACTTTCTTATTTAGGTAATAACTAAGAAAAATCTCCCCCACAAAAACGAGAAAAAAACCCTCACAACCAACCAACCTCTTGTTAACTTTATTTCATGTTTTTCCAGTGATAAACAGCCCTTGCCCCTGACTGTTATGGACACATTCAAATTAAGGACAAAACTAGTATTAAAGCTCAGTTGTGTCAAAAATGGGAAGAGGTTGAAGCTCCTAATGGAGTTCTTCTGTCCTAGTCTAAACCCTTTTGCTTTAAATAAGCTGTTTGAGGGTCAGCCACTAAGATCCAATTTCTTTTTCTTCCTCCTAAGATATACTCAAACAGGAAATGGATCATAAAGAATAAAAAATAACTAAGACTTTCTTTGTAATGAGGCCCATGGCTAAGAAGGGCTGAGATTATAAGCAACTGCATCCTTCAAGAGCTACAATCCTTGCAAATATATAGACATTACAGAACTCTTAGGGTGTTTTTCTCTTCTACAGGTCCATACAAAACACCTTATTTTTTTATGCTGCTGTAAATGCTGTGCATTTAATGGTTTGAAACTCCAAAATCTTCAAGCATTTTAATTTATCTAGGAAGGGAAGAGAATCCAAAGTTAGAACAAAATAATCAGTTCCCACTGTCATAAGATTACTTTCACTTTGAAGAAAGTTGAACCATTCTCACTTGATCTTAAAGATACAGGATGAAAGCTGATAAAAGAGAAAGTTGTTGCCAAAATATCACCCCCAAATATGTGAACAATTGCCAAATTACACAAGGAAAGTTCAGTTCAAAGTTCTGTGTTTATCAACATAGAAAGTAACTTTTGGGGAAAACCAAACTAACCCCAAAACCCCTGACACAACAAGGACTGTGTAATCTGAAATCTGCACCCAAATGCTTGATTTTTTTAAGATGCTGGAAATGATTAGAAGAGATTTTCAGTATTGCTGGCCTAAAGGAAGAGACTTCTTTGGTAATTTTTTAGGAACCACTTTTTCATATCCCTAGCAAAAATTCAGACCTGTTTCAAACCGGGGCGGGGAGGGGGGGGGAAGATGAAAAAAAAAGGCACTGAAAAATCCAGCAAGATTCTTAGAAAAACTCAAGAAAAGGCAGCCCAGTGGCACTTCAGGCCTCATCAGGGTTTTTGATTCTGTGCATAAATACTTATAAGCAGCAAAGAGAAACCTGAGGACAAACATTAGATAAATGGCCAAGAAATGGTCTTCTATTAAGGTTGGTCCTTGGAAAAACCCTTATTTTGTTGCAAATGCAGTTATGTTATTAAAAATTGGTGGGTCAGTGGCACTTCAGGACAGGGATTGTGCTTTTGGCTACAAGCAGAAGGGCATCCACACTTTAGGAAGGCAGTGTGGGCAGCAATTCTCCTCCCTTCCCATTGCTACACCAGCCATTGCTTGAGCTGCAGAGACAATAACTGCTCCAGGAATATTCCCTGTCTAGAATGGAGAATACTAGAACATCTGGACTACCAACAGCTCCACAGCCAGAACACAGGAAACACAATGAAGTCACTGCCTGTCTGTGTGTGGAGAGCAGAACCAGAAGGGAGGCTGCACCCAGACCTGGATGTGCTTTGGACCCCAAGGAGGCTGTTTGAAACTACAGTGTCTCTGTCCAAATAATTCCATGGTGAGACAAACTTTGACATTTACTCTGTACACAAAGTAGATAGAAGACATATTTTAAGCTAAGAAAGATGGAAAAGACCCTAAAATAAAAAGAAATGCTAAAAAAACCAGAAGATTCAAGCCTTATGATGGTTTTAAAACCATTTGTAGACCCAACAGAACTTTCACTCTGATAAATTAGAAAAACAAAAAATAACAAAAAAAAAAAAACAAAAACCAAACAAAACCAAACCAACCAAACAAACAAAAAGCATGCAATATAACTTGCCTTTTAATTAATCTGGAAAATTCAGAAGTAATGTTCTGAAAGCAATGGAAGAGTAGTCTGGCTCACCATTATTTCAACAAAGTATATTAATCTATGGTAGTGGCAAAGACATATGCTATGTTCCACAGTTCCAAAGCAAATCTAAATTAGCTTTATTGATTATTATAGAAAGACTTTAAAAAGGGAACTAAAGTTTGACTTAAAGGGAAGACACTTAAAATCCTCCCAACATATTGCTTTTCTAAGAGGCACATCTCAGCACTTTCAGTGGACCAAGTGTCGATAACTTCAAAGGAAAAGCATATAAAAAATTCCAAAAAAGGAATAAATATGGACACAAGCAAGCAAGTACAACAAACAAATAACAGACAAAAAATACCCCAACCAAACAAAGAACCCCAAACAACCAACCCCCCCAGAAAACAAAACAACCTAAACCATAAAGACCTGTGATAAACTCAACAGTTACAAAATTTTATGTCTTCAATTTATGCTGGTTGTAAGGGACAGGACGCATCTTTTATTTACAAATGGAGAGGAGACATGGACAATCACATATATAAACAAGACTTCTCTTTTCATGAAGAGTCCAGCTAAGTGAGCAGCTCTTCAGACACAGCATTCAGCCACACCACTTGCCAGTCAGGTAGGTCTCCTCCCAGTTTCCTTCATCCCAAAAGAGGCATACACGAACCTTGTGACACCAGAATTCATACAAAGATTATTTTGAAACATTTCATTTGTATTGGCCAACATCCTTTAACAGTATGGAAGAAGAAAAAGAAAGAATGCAATGTGGTTTGTAGTTCATTCTAGACATTTTTCCCCTTTAAATCTCATTTGAATAAAAGGCATTTGTACTCTTTTTACTCCTTTCTTGCCACAAACATTCATTCAAGCGTGGGTTCTTGTTTGCAGGAATGGATACAGACTGAAAGTTTCACATTAATTTAGGACGCCATTGACAAAGTATCTATGTGAGAAGTGTACAGTCAGTTTTGCAGAAAGTTCACTTTTCCTTCTGCTGGTCATGGCACACCAAAGCATGACAAAAGACAGTATCATGTTTAAGGTTTCCATTCATTTATCACAAACAAGTCATTAAAGTCAGAAGTGACCTGCTCTCAGAGAGAGCAAAGACTGAATATTCCCTTGGTTTTCAAACAGCATCAAATTATTGAAGAAAATCTGAAGACTTACAATTTTAAGTAATACATAAGAAACAAAAAGGCAGGTTTAAGTATTGCAAGTAGCAATACTGACACTAGTTCATGCAATTACAGCTATTTATTTGACTCATGCAGCTTCAGGCCACACTGCTGTGGGCTCTGTGTAAAAAGCAAGTTGAGTGAGTCTGCACCACACAAACCCTTTTTCCTTTACCTGGTACTGGAGAACAACAGGGAAGTGAAACAGCCTGGCTCCAGGTCACACAGCTGGTCTGTGGCACAGCCAGCACCAGAATGTGGGTTTCCAGACTCCAGCTCTTCCTTGTTATACCACACTACTTTTCTGTGTTCCCAAAATCCCAGTGCTAACTTCCCACAACCAGAAGAAAGGAAAAGCTCTCCAGCAGAGCAGAAGTTAAAATTTCAGGAGCAGGGGCAAATCAAAACACCACACAAAACGATATAACGATGCTCTTTATTTATCTTTGTATTTACTTTCTAACTGGAGTTGCCATTTCCAGCCTTCTGCACAGAATCCAGGCCTTTTGCTGACGAATTAAGGTCAACTCGGCAAAATGTCTGCAGAGCAGCAGAGAAGAATACCAGTGTAGAGAGAGTTTAGAGCTGGTGAACATGGCCTAATCCTCATATTATTTGAGATCACAGTGGGAGAAGGTACATCGAAAAAACAGTGGCCATCCAAAAGGGGAGCTTTATATGGGGGTGAGGAAGAACATTTGTTTTGCAGGACTGACAACAAGAAAAACTGAAATTCTTGTAGAATCTGAGAGGCTTTTCTCTTAATATGACTTTGCCCAAACTACTGAATCTTTCTACTCTTTCCCAAACACTTCTAAATAATGGGCAACATAATATTAATTTTTCTGTTCTAGCAAATGTCTGGAGAAAAACCCATCACTACTTACTATACGACACCAAAGAGAATCTTCTTTATAGCACAGTTATAAAAACATCTGCAAGGGGAACACTCTGGGTCTTCCTCAGTGTCTTTGGTAAGCAGGAGATATTCAAGGCCAAAGAAGAGGAAGTTTGATTTAATCAGACCTGTCTTTCACACAAGCTAGCTGGAGCCACAAAGCGTGTGCACACTTCCACTCCACCCGGGCTAACAAAATTTATGAGAACAAACCAAGCAATTAGTTTCTGCAGGCTGACAGTTGCATCTATCCTTCATTGTTAGTACATCACCACAAACAAGACCCAGATATTTTATGGATTTCTCAAAAAACCTTTGGATTGTAAGAGAATCAAGTCCTACAGAACCTTTGGGCTACATCACCTTCAGTCTATGCTCAACCAGTATGTAAAGCTAGTATGGTTTTTCTGAAAAACTTCAGTAAGTGCTCAGGTTTGACAGTCTGGATGTCTAAGGAACCACAGCTTTCCAAAAGGTGCTGCGTTTGAGCCATGCACAGACTACCAAGGACTCCTGATCCTGTTTAAAGTGCACCCAAACCCTGCAGAAGGAGCTTATAGACACAGAGCAGGAGAGAATCCAAGATACTGCTGGCACTCCTGTTGAAGGAAACATACTGAGCATGCTTCATCCTATGTCTGCAGAGCAGAACCAGCCTGAGCTCTGCCAAAAGCTGTGTGTGTCATGGGCAGCTGTGACTGTTACTTTGCCTGGGCAGAGACGAGAAGTGGTAACATCTCTTCTTTGGGTGTGTTTTTTTTTTTGTTTTTTTTTTTATCCCTGCCTGTAGCTGTCAGCTGATATACAAACATTCCTGCTGCAGTTGGAAGACACCTAGCTAAAAATTCATTTTGCATTTACTATGAGGTACATCTGGGGATCAGGGTTTTCTTTATGGAAACTGCATCTACCCACATCATGCAGTCAAAAGCACAGGCTCTAATGTTTTAGCACACTACCTTGAGGTGGCATACAGGCAGAAAACACTATGCACAGCTGCTTCCTACACACAGTGTCTGTCATGTCACCTGAGAGAAGAACGCTTCCTGTTGCTTCACACCAAGCCACTGGAAGAACCCTGACTTCCCACCCTTAGCCCAGCTCACAATTACCACACAAAGTCTGGAAGTTGGTATGATGTCAGCATTTTGGGGAAGCAGGGGAAAAAAAGGTTAAATCCTTCTCATTCTTCATCCCTGTCTACATTCATAATTAAGCAAGAATTGTATCTTTCTAGGTTCATAGACTGTTTTGAGTAGTGTCACCTTTTCTTTCAAAAGATCATTCCTTTCTAGCATAACTTATCTCACTTTCCAAGCTATATTTCTGGCATTAAACCTTGCCTTTTTGCTTTTCCGCTATAAATAATTCTTCCTAGTCTATCTACTATTTCCTCTGTAAGCCTCTCATTCTCCAGATCTTCTAGAAAGATGATCCGATCATCTGCTGTTTCTACAGTCTAAGCAGAAAAAAGTGCCAGTGACGTGTATCCTCTGAATCCAAGAGGTGGCCTTTCTTTTCTCCTGAAGAGGTCTGGCATCCTGGTCACTCAGCACCCAGCATGAAATAAAAGCCACTACTTTCATGTCTTAAGTAAAGAGCACATTTTCAAAAGAGACTGTTCTTCCCAGAACCATTACTCAGTAGGGCAGAGAAAATGAAGGAGACAAAAGGGTCAGTTGGGAAGGTCCTAGAGCAGACATCACCAGGAATGACTTGCAGCTACCTGGTCTCACTGTCTCTCAACCCTGCTGCTGCTGAGCAGCCTCCCATGCACACCAGAAACTGGTATCTGAGACTACAGAAGTCTTGTATTTCTTCCTCTTTCTTTCTGAGGAACAAGACTCCCTCTTTGGTTCTCATTGTCTGTTGCTCGGATCTCAGTAACTGATATAACTGTGGCCAGTCAAGATACTGCATGTGTGTGTGTGTGTCTGTGTGTGTATGCTATGTCTGGATCCCCAGGAAGGCAGCCTGGTATTTTATTTTTAAACTTTGGCTCCTGTTGCACAGCCCCACATATAATGGCTCCTCTCCTGAAGGTTGGATAGTCTTCTGCTATCAGTTTTCAAAGAAAAACAAAGCCATACAGAGTACCACCAAGAGAACAGGAGCAAAGTTCTCTCCTAAAGATTTTTGTTCTCATAAAAACCCAAGAGGTCACAAAAATATTAAGCCATCAGTGTCATTCCAGCTTCACGCTGCTCTATTCTTACAAGCGGCAGAATATTGTGCAAGTCCCAGTAACTCCTGTGGTTTTAGAGATTTCTCTAGCTTTTCATTTCTAGAAATTTGCTGGAGTTCTGCCCATTCTTCCCAGCTGGGGACCAGAACCTTATGTGGACCAGCACTTATTACAGTCTTTTACTGTGAAGTGGAGGGTCAAAACAGGAGTGAGTTTCTCCTTACCTGAAAGTAGAACCTGCAATGAATCTCCAGGGTCTCAGAAGCTGAAGGAAGCAGGACCAGACTTGCTAATCATAGGACTTGTGGTATGGCTCACCCTTCCTGAAGACCCTGCCCTTCAGAGGTATTGCAAAGCTAACTTGCATCAGATACCTCTAAGCCACCTGCAGTTCGAGATCATTTTGGCAGCAAGGCT